>JBBYHK010018749.1:0-10893 GCA_038382065.1 Adansonia grandidieri | reverse complement strand
AAAATGATGTCTTATTCACCCCTGGATCATTCTGGATAAGAGAGTTATGATTTTTCAAGTCTAAACTGTCTGGAACCTCTAGAATCCGAACATGTATTCTAGTTGGGCCATTCAGGCCTAGTAAATGATTTTTCGAAATTTTTCAAACATTTTTCCTAAAAGATTCATGAAATTCCCTTTTCAGAAAGGTATTGTTTGCAATTGTTCGATACCAAATGAGTCTGGGGTGATTTTTCAAATTTTGACACACCTTGTCCCTCATATGCTCTGCCAGTAGTACTATCAATCCGAACTTGAAAATTTATTCCCCCAGAAAGTGACTTTTTGGGCTAGTGGGAATATTTTTAGGATGACCCTCATCGAGTTACCTTTCTAACAGTATCTTGTCCACCTTCTAAATCCTTTGAACCAATTTAGAATAAATTTGGGAAGCAAGATAGCGTGATGTTGTCCCCTATTTTCGATTTTGGTCAAAATTGAGTTGTTTTCTCAAATTTTATCTCGAGACATTCGAATGTCTCTATGTCAACCCTATTAGACTCAAGAATATGCTTTGACCTCCCATAGGCTCGTATCAAGGCACAAACACATTTTACATCTTTATCCTCCTCATTCACAATAATTTCTCTTGCCAAAAATCATCAAAACGCTCACACATTTCCTAAATCACAAAGTTTTGTCGCCTTAAGTTTTCCAACTCGACTTTTCTAAATAATGTCAAATGTGTCACTTTTGGGGATACTCCAACCCTGACCTTCCGAGGGGATACTCTAAACCTGCTTTTCAAAATTTTTAAGATTAAAAGAATCCCCCTTTATCAAAATTATTTGTCATTCACGAGGATACTCCAACCCCACTTTTTCGAAGGGATACTCCAACCCTGTCTTTTAATTACAATTATTTTTTTCTTTTTCAGACTCCTATGAATATGTCAAACAAACCTCGTTTAATCAAGAAACCTAGATGCATCTAAAAAATTGTCAATTCGGTTATTCCCAAATAATCGATGCCAATTGCGAGATAAATTCTAATAGTCCACCCATTTTCTTTATCATTGATCCATGTTATGTTACTTCATTTATTGCCTTACTAACATGATTTCTTTGTGATCACTATTTGCATTCATATTTTCAAATCATTTCAAATAAAATTAAAGGTAATGTTTCACGTGGGTATCTCTCCAGCGCCCAAAGTGGAACATTCCATTTTCAAAGTAAAATCCAGAGGTCATTTAATAGAAAATCTCTATATTCCCTATCTCTCTGGGGTGTATATGAGATTAAATCTATTTCATCAAAACCTGGATTTGTATTTCTATAAGATTCATGCATTGAAAAAGAGTTATATCAAAATAGTGACAAGTTAAGATTGAAAGAATCAAAACTTAGATAAGACATAGGTAGTAAGGTACCGATTTCGGGCGTCACAAAGAGGTTTATACCTCATCGTGAGTAACCAACTCCCAAACCCAAACGGTGAATCTTTGCATTACGTAGACCACGTGATTGATGTTTTAAGTTTCGTAACTCAAAACATAGGTTTCAATAGGCATTGATCATGCCTAGCCCAAAATAATCAATGGCGACTCCAGGCATTAACCATTTCATGATGGTCATCCTAGACCAATAAGATGAGCTATTCGTCTTGTGGTCCCTTTCATTGTACCACACATCGAGCATTCGTACATTCTCGTTCTCATCACATCGCCAAAAAAAAGTCTCGGTTAGGAAGAAATTTTCAAGTCAGGAAAATATTTTAAGTCGTACACACTCATAGATCTGCGAGAATCCACCCCACGATACGTTGCGACAAGGATAAAATTAGTAATTAAGTTCAAAAGCTAGGGTTAAAATGGAATTTTAAGAAATTTAAGGCTTGGGTGTAATTTTAGGAAATCAGGGGCTTAATTTATAATTTTGAAAAGTTCATTGGTTGATAAGAAATTTTGAAAAGATAAAGGGTTGTACTGAAATTTTGAATAGCTTAGGGGTCAGAATGCAATTAAGGAAAAATATACTGACAGGGTGATGACGTGGTAATTAAGGATACATGGCAGGTGATGATTGGGTAACGTGGTGATGACGGATAAAGGGCTGATACGGATAATGATGTGGCAAAAGTGACACATGGCACATTATGTATGGTTGACATGTCATTGACTGGACACCTAAGTGCTGACATGGCAGCTGATGTGATCGTCTTTAACCTTTGGCTGGCGCGTGCGGTGTGTGGAGCACGTAACCGGTACGTGGTCTTCCGGTGGTGGTGCGTAGAGTGCATGCTATTCCTTCTGATGATGGAGCTTTTTAGTCCAAGGTTTTCTGACCTCCTGAACATGGTGGAGACCTCCTTTTTGCTGAAAAATGACCGAAACTATGAATTTCGAAGGTGACAAAGATGACTTTTGTCGGACTACTTCGAAGTCTTCAACTTTAGGTTGTTTTTTAGATACTCCCCGTCTTTGGAACTCGGCTTTGGCACCAAAAATTGCTCAAAAATTATAAGAGAGAAATTGCTCTCAATTGAAGAAGAGAATGTGTTATTTCTTGATGCTGAATACAATAGAATAACCCTTATTTATACTAGTTTCATAGGGGGGTTATGATTTGTACTCCTAAAAGATAACTCCTAGAGAAGATTATCAATTACAAAATAATTTGATTTTTATAAGATAATTTGATTTTTATCCAAGATTATCAGTTACAAGAGGATATTATCTTGTGATCCTTATCATTCTCCATTATCTTGTGATCCTTATCACAGTAGATAATCAAACAAATGAAATTCATAGTATAAGTACTTCATTAAGTAATCCAGCAAGTCCCAATCATAAAAGTTCACATTTTACTCATCTTCAACACAAATCAGTGAAGTTCAAACTCTAATTTATGCATCTAAATAGGTTAAACTCTCATAAAGGGTAGTACCTACCGGTTGAAGGTCTATATACAATTCCTACCCATGCACTAGTTTGGTCTGAACTCCTATTTATGAATCATATGGATCAATGTCAAATTTAAATGGGCGCATCAAATATAAGCTTCACTGATGTTTTGAAAGAGGTTAGAATCATAACTTTCCTATCCGATTCATACTAGTTCAAGTAGTTCAAACCATTTCAAAAGCTTATAGCTTGATCTTAATTTCATTAAAAAAACATTAAATTTCATAAAAACGGATAATATAAAGCATGACTTAAAACATTTAGTTAACATAGGAGGAGCTTTAGATGATGTTCACAAACCATTTGAAACAACACTAGCATTCAAAATGAAAAGAAATTGAAAAGGGTAATACTTTTGGTTTCTAAAGGCTCCAAAGAACAAATTTGTGTTTAAGAGATAGAATAACCTACTTAGGCAAAGCTAGAACCTAAGGCACATAAAACAGATCTTAGAATACAAGAAATCATGGTTTATAAAGTTCATAACCAAACTATTAAACTAAAGGACAACCTTAGACTTAATAGATTCAAAGAATTATTCTGGCTGAACATAAAACAACCAAGAATAATAGGCTTAAACCAATAACAAAAATTAAAATCAATAAACCTGAAAGTTAATTATAGTTAGTTATTTACACTCAAAATCAAGTACAAAAGAACACCCCAAACGTTTAGAACTTAGCTTTCAACTCTATAGTTTCAAAATTAAATCCAAAACAATAAAAAACAACACTAAAACACCAAAATAAATTTGCTGGATTTCTTAACAGAAGGGAGGAAATTTTACATTCTAATTCTATCAAAGTGAGCTGCTTAAGGGTATTTAACATCCCTTTAGTGCTTGCTTAGACATTCAAGTCACTTTTGAAAGAATACATGGCCATGAGGTGTCAAAACCTATAATCTTGCAGCCTTGTAAAATATCACTATAAGTGGCTAAAATTAATCCTGGATAACCATAAACTTATACTACCTAAAAGCTAGACCTTATAGGATTTTAAGTCTTGCAAACATTTCATTTTTTTCTTTTGATATAAAATTTAGAAGTCTCCCTTCAAGGATTAAAGTCCAAAAACTCATTCTTTTAAAAGCGTGAAGAAGACGTAGAAAAGATCATGGTTTGATCATACTTTTAAATTTAAAATAATTAACGTAGAAACAAAGATGTGCTCTTTTGTCCAACAGTTATTGGCAGAGATTGAAATAAGATATTGAATTTTAGGATAAGAAATTTGACATGTTGAAGGGCAAAACTTTTCATATGGAGTCAATTAAATTAATTTGATTGATAAAAAGAAAAAAATAATTTATTTAGTCGATACCACCACTATATGTTCAATTTTCTCTTAAGATACCTATCCTGGGATAGATACTTTTGTAGCATGTTTTCTAAAAGGTGTACCATTTTAGTTCTCCAAATAACCTTAGCTTGTTTAATTTGGCTCTTTGACATTAATATTCAATCAATGAGGTATGCAAAAGAAATATCTTTAGTGATTAAGGTCTTCGAGAAGATTAATCAGAAGAGTTGACCAAAATTTGATGTCTACGCTACTAACATAAAAGAAAACCTTCTATCATTTAATTAAATAATAAGTTTGCATTGTTAACTAAATATACCTCATCCAAGCCAATTGACTTTAAGGTATATATTAATAGTTACAACAAAAGACTGGGCAACTGGTAAATCGAGAAAATTCTACCATTGCATTGTTATGGCAATTGATGCACCAATGAAAAGAATGAAATAGGATGATTAGGTGATAACCTTGAAGGAGAAATATAATGATTCCGTTATCGACAATGCGAATGATTTGATAGTTGTGTTAGCAACCATTAAGAACTACCAGATGAACCAAATCCTAATTGAATTTGTTGAAATAATGCAATGGGAAGCTTTCCTACTAATAAGTCTTACTGAAAAGGCTTCAAAACCTCTTGAACATTGTAGAAGGAGAAAAATTTCGACAAATCACAAACTGCCACATGTAAATTGATATTTTTTTTAATTGAGAAATTATCAATTAAATTTTACATCAATATGTGCAATTGATTACATCATAAATAGATATTTATCTTTAATTAAATTAAAATTAATTTAAATATAAATAAAAGAATTTTATCTCTAATTAAATTAAATTAATTAAGAGATAATTCATCAAGATAAATTTATTAAAGAAGTTATATTATTTAGGAACTCTTTTCTACTTGGCACGTTGGCACTATAAAAAGGGATCTCTACCAAAGCCATTGAACATAATTCACAAACCTGAAGAGAAGAAAAAGATTTTGAAGATTCAAGTCCTCTTAAAGTCTCAAGAAGTTTTCTCTCAAGAACGCGAAGAACATGGCTCTCGTTTTTCAAGAAGCTGCTTTTTCCGATCCTGTTCCGGCAATAAAAAGGAGCTAAATTTCGTTTGTCAAGATCAAGTCTACAAGACCCTTGAAGCGGATCTCAACGATTCAAGAATAAGTCTAGAAAACCTTGGATCGAAGTTTTTATTGAAGAAAAGAATCAAAGGATTTCTTTATTTTGAAGAACATCTAGAGATTACAACTCAAGTCTGATAAATCAATTTGATTTATTTGTCTCTAAATTTTCTTAATCATTTTTTGAAACGAAATTTGTGTGTACAAATTTCTGGCACGTCTGGTGGGACGATCTCTACTTTTCATCTCTTTTCTTTAAAATTCAAGTTATCAAGTTGCAATGGCTCCCAAGAAGAACCTTGTCAACAAACCAACTCTTAAACTTGCTCGTGCGGATCCTGCAGTCTACCCCGCTTCATCAGCCATTGATGTCACAACTCATCCCTATGGCACTAGGGCAAAGACTAAATCTCTTTCTGAGCTTTATGATCAGACTTCTCCAGTGTTAAACCAAAATCCATTCTTTGAAACTTTTTCAAGTCAAGACTCAGAATAAGTTCCTGCTAAACAACTTGATTCTGGATCAAGTCCAACTCACCAAAAATCATCCAAAGAGCAAGATATATGCTCAAGTAGTAGTTCCAAACCACAATCTTCTCCACAATCAAGCTTTGGAGTAATGAATGTTATGACAACTGGCACCATATCACTTGAAGAGCAAGTTGTAATTTTGGCAAAATCCGTTGAAACTCTCGCAACAAGTATTACAGAAAAAGATGAACAAATTGCCTTCTTGATGGATAGGATGGCTACTTCCATTAGAAAAAAAATCAATGGCCTCAAGTGAAAATAGTCAATCGAATCCTCAAAATGATGTTAAGAACTCCAACATTGAAGATGCTATGAAGTCAGTGCAAAAGATTAGTGAAGTGGTCATAACAAGTCAACTTAAAGATCTTATCAAAAAAGCCACAAGGATCTAGTTGACAGCATCACTCAACCTTCATACATATATGCAAAGCCATATTCTCCAAGGATTGATCGTTTAAGGATGCCTGAAAATTACCAACCTCTAAAGTTTTAGCAGTTTAATGGAAAAGAAAATCCATGCCAACATGTTGCGCATTTCATGGAGACTTGTAATAATGCTGGAACCTATGGAGATCTTATGGTAAAACAATTTGTTCGATCCTTGAAGGGTAATGCTTTTAATTGGTATACCAATCTTGAGCCTAGAACGATTGATAGCTGCTAACAACTTGAGCGACAATTTCTCAATCAGTTTTACAGCACTCATCGCATCGTTAGCACGATCGAACTCACTAGCTCACACCAATGGAAGGATGAACTATTGATTGATTACATCCACAAGTGGAGAAATTTAAGCCTTAACTACAAAGAAAGATTGTCTGAGTCTTCTGCACTTGATATGTGTATACAGGGCATGAAATGAGGCTTACGTTACATTCTTCAAGGCATTAAACCTAAGACCTTTGAAGAGTTAGCTACTCGTGCTCATGATATGGAGTTAAGTATGTCATTTTCTGGAAATCAAGAGTCTCCTGTGCAAGAGTCGAAAAAGAGTAAGCAAGACACCCGAAAAGGGGATAAAATCTTTGCTAATAAAGAAAAAAGCAAACAATCAATGGCTGTGGATACCAAGGCTCTTAAGATCTCTCCGAAGTCAAAACAAGCTCAAGAAGTAAAATCTACACCTACCAAAAATAAAGGCAAAGCTAAAGTTACCTTGAAAGAAAGGCAAGAAAAGAAGTACCCATTCCCTGATTCTAATGTTGCTAGTATATTAGAAGAACTTTTAAAAACTAAGCTGATTCAATTGCCAAAGATGAAACAGCCTGAAGAAGCTAATAAAGTCAATGATCCCAACTATTGCAAATATCATCGATTAGTTAGCCACCCCGTGGAGAAATGTTTTGTCTTGAAAGACAAAATCATGGCACTTTATGAAGAAGGAAAGATTAAATTTGAAAAAGAAATAGTATCGACAAACATGACCTTAATCACTATAGTGACTTATTTCTCATATAAAACTATAAAGTTTGGCTCTTTTGATCCCATCATACTCCCTTCAAACACAAGTAAAATGGTGGATCTCCAAGCGAATGGGGGCAACCATCTGTTGTAGGAAGCAAATAGGGATGATGATGGCTGGACATTAGTCACACGTCGAAGAAATAGAAAGCAAAATCTTCCAAAGCCTGTGAAGGTTCCCATAAGTGCTAAGATGATCAGATGGCAATGTAAAGCTCCAAAGCCCAAAATGCCCCTGATAAAAACAAGTTCATCTAAGCATAAAAATTTAACTTGGAAAAGGTCACGAAGACTGGTCACTTTAAATGAATACGTGCCAATCCAATTTAAAAATAAAGATTTGCTCCCTATGACTTTTACAATATTGATGGTGATGAAGAATTCAAAGATAAAGACAATATAGATATAGTTACGATTGGAGCTAGAGATCATTCTTGCGGTTCGAGCATTAGTTTCACTGATGAAGTTCTACTGCTAGGATCCACTCCTCATAATCGACCATTGTTTGTCATGGGATTTACTTGTGAACAAAAGATCAACAAGATTTTGGTGGATGATGGTTTCACAGTTAATACACTTCCTTTGACAATAATGAAGGAATTGGGAGTTTCCTTTAGATGAAATGATGCAAAGTCATCTATTGATTCAAGGATTCAACCAAGAGGGACAAAGAGCTCTTGGAAAGCTTAGACTTCAACTTTTCATTGGAGATATGGAGTCTCATCCACTCTTTCATGTGATCAATGCCAAAACAACATACAATATGTTACTAGGACGATCGTGGATACATCAAAATGGTGTGGTTTCCTCCACTCTTCATCAATGCTTCAAGTACTGCAAAAATGGTCAAATTAAGACAATTGTTGTTGATGCTAAGCCATTTACCTCGATTGAGGCTCATTTTGTAGATGCTAAGTTTTATGTAGAGGGCACTTTCATTGAAGAAGTAATGACTACTCCTGTAAAAGAATTAAAGTAAAGGAAAAAAATTCCATTCCTTCCACCAATAAAGATAAAATCAGTCAAGGTTTAAAGAATTTGACTCTACCCCTCATTAACTTAGAAGAATCAATAATTCTTAAACCTTATTTGAAAGGATATGTTAAACTAGTTGAACAATCACTCTTTGAACATCAAGATCTTCCTTCCCTTCAAGCTAAAGGTTTTGACCCTAATGCCTATAGACTACTTGTCAAAGCTGGATATAAGCAAGAAAATGTTGCTAAGTTGATAGAAGAACCTAACAATGCAAAGTCACAAAGTCCAATCAAGGTTTTTTAAGTCTAGCAAAAAAAGATTGATCATGTCAAAACATCCAAACAAGGACTTGGATTTTCTCCGTAAAAATTGAAGATTCATAAAAAAACTTCAAGTTATATAAATGCAAAGGAAATTTTTGAGGAGCAAAAAGATTCGATAGAGCAACCAAAACCTTCAGTGTTTAGTCGTTTGGGAACACATTCAAAGCAGGTCTCAGTGTTTGATCGTTTGAGTATTCAATTACCTCGAAGGTCAGTGTTTGAGTGGATAGGACCAAAAATTGATGAAGCTTCTACAAGTGAGTCGATACCCGTTCATACAAGGCTAGGAAGTTTAAACTCCAAAAAAGATAACCAAAGTTGAAAAAGAAAAATCTCAACATTTAATGAAGCGAGGGATTTTCATAGCAAAATTTTTTCTCGAATGAAAAGGTAAAGCTAGTGGAAAGTAATTGCTAGTGAAGTTTTGAAAGCGAAAAAGCATACAGTGGTGATAACTAAGAAGGATGTATCTTCAGGGGAAGAAAAGTTTAAAGAAATTAAAATAGTTGCTTCGTATCATGTATCTATAAAGAAAGCTAATGAAGAACCACAGGAAGAAGATGCTCAAGAAGCCCCTTCATCATTTGTAGAAGGAAATCAGGCTACCATTGATAAGCTAAAAGAGGTTAACATCGATACACATCTGATTTTTGTCAGTGCTTGTTTGTCTTCAGAAGAAAAAGCTATCTTGATCTTTTGATTGAGTACAGAGATGTCTTTGCTTGGACCTATAAAGAAATGCCAAGACTTGATCCAAAAATAGCTGTGCATCATTTGGGTGTCAAAAAAACTGTCAGGCCTATTAAACAAGCTCAACGATGATTTCATCCTGACTTGATTTCTCAAATTGAAGCTGAAGTTAATAAGCTTATTAAAGCTAACTTTATTAGAGAAGTTAAGTATCCTACTTGGATATCAAACATTGTCCCAGTAAGAAAGAAAAATGGTCAACTTTGAATTTATGCAGACTTTTGGGATTTAAACAATGCTTATCTGAAAGATAATTTCACTTTTCCTTTAACTGAGATAATGGTGGATGCCAAAACTGGTCATGAGGCTTTGTTCTTCATGGACAAGTTATCTGGTTATAATCAGATTCGCATGGCTCCAAAGGATGAAGAACTTACTGCTTTTCACACTCTAAAAGGGATATATATTGTTATAAAGTTATGCCTTTAGGATTAAAGAATGCTGGTACTATATACCAAAGAGCAATGCAAAAGATCTTTGATGATATGCTTCACAAAAATGTCGAGTGGTATGTGGATGACTTGGTTGTAAAGTCGAAGAAAAAGGCAGACCATCTCATTGATCTTCGTCAAGTGTTCGAAAGATTACAAAGGTACCAATTAAAGATGAATCCACTAAAATGTGCTTTTGGCATATCGTCGGGCAAGTTTCTAGGGTTCATTGTGAGACATCAAGGAATTGAGATCGATCAATCAAAGATAGATGCGATCATGAAAATGCTAGAACCACATAATCTCCATGAACTCAAAAGTTTGCTAGGAAAATTAGCATATATTCGACATTTCATATCAAACTTGGCAGGTCGATGTCAACTATTCAATAGGCTGATGAAGAAAGATGTCCCTTTTATTTGGGATGATGCTTGTAGTAAGGCTTTCAAAAGCATTAAGGCTTATTTGTTACTGCCACCTGTTTTAAAAGTGCCTATACCAGGAAAACCTTTGATCCTTTATATTGTTGCACAAGAACGCTCTTTAAGAGCATTGTTAGCACAAGAAAATGACAAAGAAAAGGAAAATGCACTCTACTATCTTAGTAAAACTCTTAATGGTGCTGAATTAAATTATTCTCCTATTGAAAAGACTTGTCTAGTATTAATGTTCGCTGTTAAAAAGTTAAGGAATTATTTGCAAGCTCATACTGTCAATTTGATATCCCGAGTAGATCCTCTTAAGTATTTTATGTCTAACACTGTACTTAGTGGAAGATTGGCAATTGATTTTCTAGCAAACCATCCTATTCCAGATGATTGGGAATTCTCTGAAGATCTTCTCGATGAGGATGTTCTTTTTATCAAAATTCTTAGGCCATGGAAGTTGTTCTTTGATGGAGCTACACAGCAAAATGCAGCTGGAGCGAGTATTGTCTTCATCACTCCGTAAAGTGATGTATTGCCTTACACATTCACTCTCACTAAAAATTGTTCCAACAATGTAGTAGAATACCAAGCTCTGATCATTGGATTGGAGATGGCAA
>JBBYHK010018677.1:0-10901 GCA_038382065.1 Adansonia grandidieri | reverse complement strand
TCCTACTTGAAACTTTTTCGAAACTAGATTTAAGTTTTTCTTTCATTTTCTTGTGTAGCTTCAAGCAATCAGCCTTATAGGTATTCCCAGAAATAGGTTTGAAACCCTTATTTAAATAACAACATAAGGCTTTAGTTTTTCTATGTTCAACCTATTCAAATGGATAACCATGCTCAATTACACATTCAACTATCATTTCTGGATAAACATCTGATTTTATCTTGCTTGATGCACCTACCCCTACTTTATCTTCACATACAAGGGGTTTAGGATATCTACTCAAATGCCAATTCAAAGAACTAGTATCTGAATAAGAGTTGCCAATTAAAACCTTCCCACAATGCATAAATTTACTTATTTTCTTTGAATCTCCATATTTTTATTGATATCTCCTTTGTTCATTCGGTTCAAGCATAATAAACTCTTTCCAAGCTTCAGATCACTTTCTTGAAGAAGAAGTTGGAATAATGGAAGATTCTACATGCTCATTAACAGACTCTTGATAACTATTAAAATCATCACATGTGATTTCAGTTCTAAAGCTACAAAAAAAAGATATATCTAATTAAATATTGAGATAAAAAAGGTATTCTAATTCTAATCCTTTTTTTTCACAAGAAAATAGAGACATATGAATGCAGTTTGGTAGTACGCAAACTTGATGGGAAGGAGAAAGAGAGTAGGATATAGGTTCTTTATGAGGGATGGTGACTAAGGCTTCATTTGTCACGTTTATTATAGGGCTTGATTTGAAGGTCCAAATTTATAATAAGCTCAAATTAGGAAGAAAGATAAGTTTGCATTTTGGAACATTCCTTTCATTCAGGGAAATTTTTTGACTGTTTCTATCCCCAATTTTTTAACAAAAAGACTTATGCAATAATACAATGTATTTTATTTTGTAACTCTTGCAGGGTAGCCTAAGTCATTGTTTAATGTAAGTAGATACTCTGTTTGATGCTTAGTAGAAAGTTAGCTTCTAATCTAAAGAGCTCAATAATTAAGCCATTAACTCTAAATTTATATATTGCTTCTGGTCATACATGCATATTGTATTGTTGATAGTTTAGATGAATCGGGCATTTAAGAAAAATCATTCTTTTACATGAAGGCTAAAAGGAAAGCATTAAAGTTATTTTCATGTGTTGTTTTGAAGAAATAGCGAAGATAACTGGATAAAGTTCCATCAACTGTAATTTGGAAACAACATATTACAATAATTGCAATATTAAGAATCTATTGAACTTGAAAACTGAATACCTACCAAAGAAATTTTTTTTAAGTTACTGTTAGCTAACCTTCCACTATTTTTATTATGAGTTCTTCTTTCCTGGTTGAAGTCAAAATTCTACTACTTGTGTTGTTACTTGATTTAATGGAGTGTGTAGATGGTTATTTTGGGTCAATGACATATGACACAGGTATTTAAGAATAGGCATTTTGACATAGGTACCTCAGCACAAGTGCACTAGTAGAAGTACTTTGAAAGATGTAGTTTGGCATAAGTACCTTGGTATAAGTATCTTGGCAAAAGTACTTCGGCAGAAGTACTTCGATACAACGTTATTTGGTAGTAGCGTTATCTAACACAGCAAGTTTTACGCAATAATGACCATGGAGTTAACCCCGGAAGGTTGGCAAGATTTTTGGGTTTTCTCCATGTTTGGGATGTCTTGAAGAGTATGGCTTGGAGGCTCAGATATGGAAATTGTTAAGAAGTGCTATTCTTAACCTTTCCCTAGAATACAAGTGCTGTCTTTTTTTTTTCATTAAACGGGCAATATATTTTAAGCGTACTGTCATACAACCAATGTTCACTCTATGTTACTAAAACATACCTAAGGAAGTAACTTCCCATAATCACCTTAGCCCACTTTTTTGTAACTTCTACCTCAACCCACTACTCTTGTAACTTCTTATGGAGAGACTATAAATAAGGATTCCAAAGTTTCATTTGGGGATCTTTGGTCTTTTTTTGGGTAAACTTATAGCTCTAAAGATTTCTCTACAACTTCTTTTCTCTGAAATCCTATAACCACCGTAACCTTCACCATCTTCAACCATTTACAACCTTCACCATCACTACCTGCCACTTTACTTGTCTTCCACGGTTTGCTCTAATCTTTTTTTTTGTCATTTCTTTATTACATCTTATTTTACTTGCCTGCAACATTTCCCCATCCATTAAAAAAGAGCCTATTACATTTTGGCTACTCCACTGGGAAGGAGCGATTGCATTATGTTAAACTTTTCAGACTTTGCTTCATCGAAAATATGGAAGACTCTATGGAAACCAAAACACAACGGTCCCATCTTACATCTAGGATCTAATGAAGATGATGAAAGCCAACAAAGAAAACATGCAAATGGCTTAAGAAAATAACAAAAAGATGATGGAGACAATTTCTCATTTTCCCTCTAATACTACTACCTCACATGTCTAGCTTGCGAATAACGAAAATGAAAACTACTCTGGTGGAGTTAATCCCATCATAAAAGGCAATGGAGAAAACACATCTGGGATCTAATGAAGATGATGAAAGCCAACAAAGAAAAAATGCAAATGCCTTAAGAAAATAACAAAAAAATGATGGAGACAATTTCTCATTTTACATCCTCCTCTAACACTACTACCTCACATGTCTAGCTTGCGAATAACGAAAACAAAAACAACTCTGGTGGAGTTACTCCCATCATAAAAGGCAATAGAGAAAACACATCTGATGCCTTTAACCCTGTACCCTATGGAACTCTTGGCCTAAACAACACCACTATCCATATCCTAAACACTAAAACCCAAACAACTCCCACTAAAAATTAAACTCAAGCTGAAACTTCCACATTGGTGGCACAGACTACTAAAACTCAAACCTTTGTTATAAAGGAAAAGCTCGAGAGATTGCTTGATTAGAAGAATAAAAGCCTTAGTTTTTATGAGTTTGATCTTAAGCTTCCATACCCTTCTAGGGTAGCTGCTAAACCATACCCAAAGGACTACACTGGTCCTAAGTTTAAGTAGTTTAATGGACAGTGATGCCCGTAAGCATATGATGAAGTTTATGGAGACATTGAAGGTTGCTGGATTGGTTGATGACTTAAGGTTAAAAGAATTTTTTAAGTCATGATAGAGAAGGCATACACCTGGTATGTCAATCTTGCTTTTGGTTCCGTGGAGTTATAGAGGCCCATGTGTAGAATGTTTGGCGTAAAATTATTTTCTACCTAGAAAAAGGTCACGTTGATTGATTTAGGGAGAGAACATCAGAAGTCAAGGAAAGACCTTATGGATTTCATCCAACGTTTGAAGGAAAGGGTGTTAGACATCTAAGACTTACATGATGAGAAAGAGTTAAAAAAGGTTTGCATAAAGGGGATGTTTGATGAATATAGGGTGCATTTAGAGAACTTGCCCTTATCAACCTTTGCTACGCTTGTGAAGGCTGCTAGAAGAACCAATAATACTATAACGAGACAAAGAGGAAATAATAAGTTCTTGAAAAGAAGTAGTCCTACAGTTAATGCCATCCAAGGAGGAGTTACAAGGGAAATAAGAGGTCCATTGTGGCCTAACATACGTCCTAGAAGGGATAACCTCAGAAGGAGGCAAGATAATGGG
This sequence comes from Adansonia grandidieri, assembly GCA_038382065.1. NCBI lineage: Eukaryota > Viridiplantae > Streptophyta > Magnoliopsida > Malvales > Malvaceae > Adansonia > Adansonia grandidieri. The sequence continues at coordinate 7,285 of JBBYHK010018677.1, read as the reverse complement.
GTTGACCTATCGCCTTCATTCTTGGTTCCAGTAGACAGAGCGAAAGCTTTTCTTCAAGAGTGGATTAGAGATGGTAACATAAAGATGCCTTATATGCCAAGACCCTCAACATTTGAGGAAAAAGTTAACCTAAGGTACTATGATTTTCATAGAAGGGTAGGTTACCTTACTACGAAGTGTAAAAACCTGTATAAAATATTTCATCAGAGGGTATAGATTAGGGAGATTATCATTGATAGAGTTCAGAATAATCTCCTACCTGTTCATTAGAATGCAAAAAGACATGTGAACATTATTAGTCATGCATCGAATGATGACTCCACTCTTCCAAATGCTCAGTCTGAAGATGTACAGACAGCTGAAATGGTTACTTCTTCTATTGCAAATTCCCTCATAAAAACATCAAACTTTAGACATTTCTTTGATTAGTTAGGATTTTTGGAAGAATCCAGAAGGGAAACAGCTTTGTCACTAGTAAAGATTGCTGGTGGACAATATGGAAAGTGTCATTTAGTAGGAAAGCCTATAAGGAAAATATCTTCTGGATATGAAAATGCAATAGTGTCTATAGAGGCAGACATTTGCATGCCATAACTCTACCATAATAAGCCTCTTTATGTGGAAAGTTAAATGGCTATCTTATTAAATGAACCTTTATTGATGATAAGTCATATGTAAATCTTATGCTTTTGTCTACCTTGAGGGCAGTGAAGATAGATGTTAAGAGCTAGCGGTGTCGCATGACCATTACTTTGTTCGACAGCAAGTAGATTAAAACTTTAGGGCATGTAACAGTGAATTTTAAAATAGGGCCTGTTCAGGATCAAACTTGCTTCCATGTAATTGATGCAGATGTGGCCTACTATGTCCTCATAGGGAGAAAGTTTTTACACACTCATAATATCATTCCCTCTTCACGCCATCAATGTATCAAAGGTTATTGAAAGGGGAAAGAAATTTTTATTTCTGCCACTAAGGCACCTTTTAAACGGAATAAGGTAAACTATACAAAGGCTTCCTTCTCTGAAGATGTAGTAAAAGAGGGGGAGACTTATATTACTAGACCTATTGGGGTTCCACTTGCAAAATAGGAAGAGTATATGGGGAAGAAGGATAAAGAAGGTAAGAAGAAGAAAAACATCAAGGAGAAAAAAAGAAGCATGGGAATGCAAGTGCAAGTAAGAAAGTAAAAGAAAGAGTACAAGATACTGGAGTCAGCTTATACACGTGAAGATGAAAAGACGGTTTATTACTTATGATGGGATGTGGAGTTAAGAAAAAAACCTTTTTCTGACTCTATACTGGAGGAATCATTCGATCAACGGCTGTCTTATCCCTAAATGTAACCCATATATGAAAAGATGCAAGAGTTAGTGTAAGCACCAGAATAGTTGCAAGATTAGCCAAAGCCCCAAGGTGATGAGTTAGAATAGATCAATATGGCAGGGGAAAGAGAACCAGTAAGACCTCTATCCATAAGCAAGAATCTTTCAGAAGACAGAATACTTCATTAGTTTAGCTTATATAGGAGTATAGAGATGTATTTGCTTGGACTTATGAAAAAATGCCAGGGATGGATGAGAGGCTTATTACTTATCAATTGTAAATCTCTTCTGGGAGTAAACCTGTTAAGTAATAATCTAGGGTGTTTCGGCATAAAGTGGAGACTCAGATTAAGGAGGAGATAAATAAGTTGCTTAAGGTAGGTTTCATCAAACCTATACATCATCCTACTTAGCTAGCAAATGTTATGCTAGTAAAGAAAAAGAATGGGACAATTAAGGTGTGTGTTCATTTTAGGGATCTAAACAAGTCGTGTCCTAAGGATGATTTTCCTTTCCCAAACATTGACATTATGGTTAATGCTACTGTTGGTCATGAAATGTTCTCATTTATGGATAGGTTCAGCAGATATAATTAAATTAAGATGGCTCTAAGTGATATAGAGAAGATAGCTTTTTAAACTCTATTTGGCAACTTTTATTACACTATTATGACATTTGGATTAAAGAATACGGGGGTGACTTATTAACATGCTATGACAACAATCTTTCATGATATGATGCATGACTGTATGAAAGATTATGTGGATGACATTGTGGTAAAGTCCAAGAAAGCCTCTAATCACTTAAAAGATTTGAGAAGGGTGTTTGATTGGTGTAAAAAGTATAAACTTCATATGAATCCTTTGAAGTGTGCTTTTGGTGTTACTGCTAAAAAGTTTTAAGGTTTATGGTGCATAGAAAAGGTATAGATGTTGACCTAACAAAAGTAAAAGCTATTTAGTCTATGCCTTCACCAGCAAATTAAAAGCAACTCAATAGTCTTTTGGGAAAGGTTTCATACATTAAGAGGTTTCCAGTTTTGGGAGAAATAATTACACCATTCTGGAGCCTATTGAAGAAAGGGTTTCTTTTTGTGTAGGGTGAACAACAACAAAAAGCTTTTGAGAAGATTAAGCAGATCCTGAGTTCTCCAATGACGATGATGATGCTAGCCAAGGGTCAACCAATGATTTTGTACCTTACTTCTATTCCTAACTCTATAGGTGCTTTATTGGTATAAGAAGTTGATGGGCAAGAGCAACTTGTGTATTACTTGAGCAGATGCTTGCACGGTAGTAAGTTGAATTATCCACGAATGGAGAAATATTGTTTTACTTTAGTGTTTGCTACTCAAAAACTCTGTTATTACTTCCTAGCTTAAAAACTCATTGCCGTGACTAGGTCTGATCCTATTAAGCATTTACTCTTCAAGCCAACTCTATTAGGTAGGATAGCAAAGAGGCTTTTGTTATTGAGCGAGTTTGATATCAATTTCACAACCAAAGGCCATAAAGTCTCAAGCATTATTAAACTTGCTATCTTATTTTCCATCTCAACATGATAAGGTTATGCCAGATTCTTTCTTGGTAAATTGCATGAAGAAATATGCTTTGTGAATGTAAAAGAAGGGGAATAGAGTTTGTATTTCGATGGCTCTTCAACTAGCCATAGAGGAGATGTTGATATAGTTTTGATGCCTCCTAGTAGAGTAGTCAATTCCTTGATAGAGAGTTTTAATTTAACCTCTTCTTCTTTAAGTGGAAGTGACATCTCTCGGGATGATGAGTCAAATAGAGAATGGAACTCCTTAATTTTAGGTCTAAAGTTAAACTCGCTAAAATTGGGTAGAGAACCAATCTTCTTGGCATTTAAGTTGGATTTTCCCTATACCAATAATCAAGTACAGTATGAAGCACTTATTTTAGGGTTGTTCGCAGCAATTATTATTGGTATTAATAAGCTGTGCATCTATAAAGATTCTAATCTCATTATCAAGCAGGTTAATGGTGAGTTTGCTTTGAAGGAACCTATGTTAGCTTCTTATAGAACTCTTATGCAAGCTTTGTGGAAGAAGTTTCAGACTATTAGATGTGAGCATAGTTCGAGAGCCACAAACATGTATGCTGATGCACTTGCTACCTTAGCTGCCAAAATTCATAGTCTAGAGGAAAGACAGAACATCGCTATTTCAGTGGTTAGAAGGAATTTACCTTGCCTAGTTAGTTAGTTACTTCAACCTCTAGACTATAATGATGATGAAGATTGGCGAGCACACATTACTTGAGCCTATTCCTGCCAATATTCTAAATTTGAAGCATTTTGTTTTAATTCATGGGGTACTATATCATAGAAATGTTGGTGGAGTGTTAGTAAGATGTGTTTCCAAAAATAAGGTAAAAGAAAGATTGGAAACAGCTCATAAGCAGTGGTGTAGGGAGGAAGGTCCACCATTACATCGTCTACTACAAAGAGCAGGTTACTTCTGGCTAACCATGGCTAAGGATGCTTTGCAACTACAAATATCTTGTAAGAGGTGTTCTGAATGACCACATGTACATGAATGTCATTTTGTGGGAAGTGCTAGAGATTAGCGTAGGTCTTATATTGAATATCTTAGAAATGGAGTTCTTCCAACTAATCAATAAGATGCTAGAGAACTTAAGCAGAGAGCTCAATGTTTCCTTCTAAATGAGAATGACCTATTTTGAGTCTCATTTTCTAGGAAACCTTTAAAGTGTGTGACCTCATTATTAAATGAAGTACATGGCGCAAGTAGTGGAAAGCATGAAGGGGGCAAGAAATTGTATGAGAAGTTTTTAGATGGGATATTATAGGCCAACAATGGAGGCTGATGCTATACACCATGCAAGGACATGTTATCCATGTCAGATCTACAATAATGTCACACATGCTCCAACAGTAGAACTCCACAACATTACCATTCCTTGGCCTTTTCACACTTAGGCATTTGATCTGATTGGGCCTATCAATCCTCCTTCTAAGAGGTATACCTGGATATTGGCAGCAACAGAATGTTTTACAAAATAGGTAGAGGTTATCCCCTTGAAGAAAGCAGTAGGTCCTACAGTAGCTAACTTCATCCAAGAAAATATTATCTGCCATTTTAGAATATCGTAGAGAATTTTGTTAGATAATGGAATGCCTTTCATTAATAGTAATGTAAGGGAATTGTTAGCTTTGTATGATGCAGATCATGTTAAGTCAACACTTTACTACCCAAAAAGTAATGGCCAAGCCAAATCTACTAATAAGACGTTGCTTAAGGTGTTAAGCAGGATGGTACATGAAGATCCAAAGCTGTGAGGAAATGCCCTACCAATGGCTCTATGGGCTTACAAGACTTCCAAATGTAAGCCTACGAAGGCAATATCTTTTTCACTTGTTTATGGAATAGAAGCAGTACTTCTTCCAGAGATACTAGTTCCATCTGCAAGGTTAGCGCTAAATGCGAAACTTGATAATGATGGAATAGATGTTGGAGTTAGAAGCTTTGGAGGAAAGATAGGATAGAGCAAAGAAGAATCTCACAGCGTATCAAAGGAGATTAAGTAGAGCTTATGATAAGCCAGTGAGAAATAGAAATTTTGAAGAGAGAGATTTTGAAAAAGGTGATCTAATCTTTCGTGCCACTGAACACATCAGAAAAAGAACCACAGCTCTTAAGTTTACTCCAAAATAGGAAGAACCTTATATTGTACATGAAGTGAATGAGAATGGTTATTGCAAGTTGATCAATCCAAAGAACAGTACCATTGTTACACCTATTAACTTTTAATAAGTCAAGAAATTCCATGTATGAATTTTAAAACTTTATCTTTAATTCTTTATGCATATTTTTGTGGAACAAGTTAATGTCATGTAGTACTTATCTATTATTGTCGATTTACTATTATGCTCATTGTCGCAATGTGGCCCAGATACGAATCCTGATCAGCCCGACTTAAAATGGCAAATGTATCCATTGTTTCTATATAAATATCTATATATAATTACTTCCTTTTATTTCTAGGGGCCTATATCATGATTATTGTACTTTATTTTTCATACCTGGGAACTGAGTTGTCGAGATGAATCGCTTACCCGACTTCTCTGAATAGTCGTTACGAAACGAATATTTTTTTTGGAGTCGCCACCAATCTATTTGGCCAGGTGAGATTGGACACCTGTCGGAGTTTATATTTTAAAGATTACGAAACCTATAAAAACAAACTCTGAGGTCTGCGCTCATACCAGAGATCGCTTGAAAAGGTCTGAGAGTTGTTACAATCACAAGTAAGGATCAACCTTCTCATGATTCCCGGCAATCGATAACTTATTAATCATATGTTAAAATAAATTTGATTTTTATTCGGTTTTAATATTTGATATTTAATTATAATTATCATAATATTTTATTAAAAAATTTATTATTCTGAGAAAGTCAGGTTTTATTACACTTTGAAATCACAAAATTATTTGTACCCTTCCAAGAACTAAATGGACATGAATTCTCTATCGTATCCTGCTGGAGAACCATGTGAAATATGAAAAGTTTTTTATTTTTCAAAGTTGAAAGATCCCAACTTCCTATTTGAAAAGGATATTTAGCTATTAAAATAATCTGTAAAATTCTTCACATATACTGGTAGGAATCTTACGTATTAATTTAATTAGGAGACATTGCCTTATTTATAAAAAATAATTTTATTATTAAAAAATACAGACTCTATGACCTAAAAATGACCTAATATGATGAACATATTCTTAATGTGTACTTTATACGTGAAACTATGTAGGTTCAATATGAAAACCATTATTCTTAACTGGTGGCACAATTTGAAATGAAAATCACTATTCTATAACAGTGACACGATTAATGAATGCTGACTTATAATTCTCTAATAAAAATATTCAAAAATGCTAGATAATTATTTTGGCTGTCATGTAAATTTTTTAGCTAGATGCTACTGAATCACATAGAATGTCCGACTAGCCTACCTTCGAAATTTTCTTCCTGATTTGTCTAAAACCCACTGAATGAGCCATACATGCTTGGAAAGCTTATACATTCTATTTAATATAAAAATATAAGGAAAATACATTAAAATGATTATCCCATAAAAAACTGTTCATATTACTAACTAGCGTTGAAATAGAGCTGTGCAAACAACTTATGTTCCAGGATTTTTTTTGTATTTGTCCGATCACAAAATCAAATGTTTTAAAATCCTTTTACACAACCCAATCAATAAGGATCACAAAAAAATACTAACAGAAATTCTTAAGGGCTATAACCCATTCGAAATATATCTTTCTTATGGGACTACTAAGCTAATTGCAATAGTCACTCTGACACAACTTGTGATCACAAAGCATTTTGTCAAATTTTTGAAACATGTTTTTGGATGTTCGAACATTTAGCACTGAGACCATATAAACTTTATGAATATTCTATATGAGGAAACAATAAAGACTTCTAAGTGCCAAGACCTAGAACTATGTTTTCTGACATTGGCGACATGCTTCAAAGTCATGCGAATATCTCCATTTTTATTGTTCTTATTCATTATTATTTATCCTTAAAAAATGAGAGGAACACCAATGCCATTCACTTGTGTGTTGAAACCAGCAACCAAAATGACTCTAAATAACACAATTCGACTCACCTAAACATCGCCTAATGACTCACATTGAAGCTCACCAAATTTAGACTCAATTGAACACTTGAAAACACTTAAAAACATTTTTATTTGCTCTCAATCGCTCTAAATCAAGCTATTTTATTTAATATCCCTAAATTGCTCATTTTATTAAACAAAACCAAACATTGACTCACCTATTGATTAAGTGAACCAAAACTTCCCCTCAAGGGATCTTTTTTAAAAAAATGAGGTTTTATACTTTCTGAACACTCTAATATGCATTTTATCAAACACATAGAATGCTAACCTATAGTTCTA
>JBBYHK010018666.1:0-10902 GCA_038382065.1 Adansonia grandidieri | reverse complement strand
AGAATTAATAGGAAAATAAATATATGAAATGTTAATTAGTTTGCCAAAATTTAAAAAGAGAGAGAGAGAGAGAGAGAGAGAGAGAGAGAGAGAGAGAGAATTTCTATAAAGAACTCACAGCTAGCTGATTAGGATGATTAAATAGCCAGATAATTAGCTCCATATCTTGTTGAAAGGGTTGATTTTCACCGGTCCGGCGAACTGGTGTTAGAGTTGGATCGATCTGATCCATCGGAGGAGAGAGAAAAACCAAGTCAACGAGGACGAAGACTTTGGCTTTAGAAATTAAGACAAAAATGAAAAGAAAAAAAAAACCAAAAAACTTTTAAGTCTTTTTTTTTTTTTTGTATGAGGCTTAATTTCTTACCCCTAATCAACTAAAAAATAACGAAGTACATTAAACTCCTATTGTAAAGTTATAAGTAAAAGATATAAAATATTAAGCATGTGGTAGTGCTACAATATTACTCCTCCTACATTATACTTTATTCAGAGCACCAAAAAACTAGCCTTCAAGCTAACCAGCAGGATAAGAAAATCTAGTGAAAATAACCAAGACGAAACAATGGGACAAATTCAGCAGATTTCACTGTAGGTTCCGACTGTCTGACTCTCAACCCTGACAGACTTGAAAAGCTCCACCACTGCTGTTCTATTTCTTCGGACTCTCAATATCCTTCTATGGTTTTGGGTGAGCAAAGACCGGTGCTTCCTGCCCTCCATCCACAATGGACGGCGGTGCCAAAGTCAAATCCAAATTCACTTCTTCCGCATATGGAGTGGATTGTCCTTGTCCCAGAACCAGGTCCAAGCTTTCCCTTTTAATGCTACTCTTGTAACATTCTTCTCCATCAGCTTGACTAGTGCCATAGGCCATTGCACCGCCCTCAGCGAGACCAAAGAATTTGAATTCTTTCTTCTCGCCTTTGTTCGGTGGTTCAACCATGCACATAGCCTTCGTAATGCCATTGAACTTCATTTCTTCGGTCTTCTGTTCGTTCTTGAAGTAAGCTTCGCTGGTAGTCGCTCCATCTCTCAAATTAGAGCCAAATATCCAGTAGGGTGGTTTAGAAACAACATGATCAACGAAAGGGACTGACGCATTATCATCTGCGACGTAGGCCAGCTCCATGACAGCTCCCTCCCCTTTGATCGGTGCATTAGCCTCAAGCATTTGCTCTTGCTCGTGTTCAAAGTTAGGGAATTTTGTGCGGCTTGTACCAGTGGTTTCATCAACTTCATGATTCATAGAGAAAGCAGGATCAGAAGAAAGATCCACAGATGGCCTGGCTGCAGGCTTCTCCACTTCAACCCTATAGTGGGAAGAGCCCGCTTCATCTTGCACTTTGAACAGCGTGAGTTCGTCATGAACATTGAAATCGTTGCAGATAACAAATTTTCTCCATCCGCGGGAGAAAACCGGTTTCTTGTACCCATATTTGCGCACAGAGCAGTCAACTAGCCAACTCTTTGTCCCATACATAAGATGAATTTCGACGGCATGCCTTCCATAGAAATCCGGCAAGGCAGGCAAGATATTCGTCGGGATCGCCAGCCTTTTTCTGATGTCGGTGTCAGTCAGTGACTTTGAGAAGAGCTTTATTGCTTGAGGCATGGTGTGTGGTAGAATAATGGGACGAGATTGTGCAAGGAAAGCCTCGTGAAATCAGCTTATATATCTATTGTATAGGTAAAAATTTAAAAAAAAGAAAAAAAGAAAAAAGAAGAGAGAATAGAGAGAGAAAATGAAGAGGTAAGAAAGAGAAAAAATTATGTTTTCTTTTTTTTTTTTTTTTATGTTTATAAATTTACATAATATTTGTGCCCTCTCCAGTCCAGTGCACCTATTCTTTAGCTTGCCTTAACGTGCTAATGTGTGCATATGTAGAGAGATTTATTTTCCAATTTTACCTTTATTGGTCTTTTTCGTTTTTTATTTTTCAGCAAGTAATAATAGCAAAAAAAAAAAAAAAAAGTCACGTCATTATCCTAGCAATATCTGTCGCGGGGCCTTGGCTAATTTTTCGCCCAAGTAGAGTGTCCAATTTTCGAGTACCTAAAAATGGTTGAGCGGTTTTTATTCACTGAATCAGCCACCGAAGCAGTACACCGCAACATAATCAAGTCAACCCAGATAAAATATACCCGCACGGTGTATTTTTCTTAATTAAGCGACGGATTTCCCAAATTCAGATTACAAAACATGCCAACTTGCAGCGTACCAAGGAAAACAATCGCCCTTCTCAGTTCTACACTAAGAAAGTCTCCATTTTTTTTTTAAAAAGCTTTGCAACAGGTAGAGAGGATTCATATTGCTACGTGCATTTATGTTATTTTTTAGATTAATTAGAAAACTATTACTTTTTTTTTCCCAATGAAATGATGATATAATAAAAATATTAAGTTATTATTTTAAAAATATTATATTTTATAATTGGATTGAAGATTGAAGGACATATTATAATTTATTTAACGATATTAATGTAAAATAATTATATGTTGGCTGAAATTATAATACATATATTTATTTAAATTAATTTTTATTCAAATACTTATTTAAAAAAATAATATAATACACATTTGTGTAATAAATGGTTTTTACTATAAATATATTTAAAAAAATTATAATTTATATAATTTTTTATATATTAACATTTATAAAAATTATAATACATGCATATTATAATTTAATTATTTTTATATCATATTTTTATATTTTTAAAATTATCAAATTTAACCACAAACGCTAGATCAGTAACTCTTGCAAACCACTAACTTGTTAACGGCTGTCGTTGAAAATTCCTTTCTTTTTTAATAAGAAAATTGAGAAGAATCATTGCGTAAATAGGCCCACACGGTTTTGGTCTGGCCTCACCAATCAGAATCCTCGCGACTGCTCAAGGACGCTGGAATATCTACGGAACCAATATATATATATATATGGTGTTGGTGTGGGACTCGTACAAAAAATAAACTCTTCTTTACCGACACTTAAAATTTATAGATAAGAGGATTTTGAACTTTTCATATATACGGTGGTGGTGTTGGAATATTAATTATGTGGTTAAAATGCTCAAGTGCACGATTAGTATAATTAAGGATTTGCTTTTGTTTTTCACTGATGAGGTTAACGAATAATAATTAATTCAATATCGATCCCTGTTATGCTAGCAATTAATATGTAACTCTTATTCTAAGAAGAAAATTTTGGATAAAAAATAATTATAAAATATAAAAAAATTAAAATATAATATAATATGATCTGAAAAATAATACGAATTTAATATAAATATATAAATATATTAAAATTTATATAAAATAAATTATTAATATATTATAATATATATAAATATATAATATCTTATAAAAATATATAAATACAATATTAATATGCCAATTGCCACATCGAACCTTCTCCTTGCAGGCGAAGCACGTTTGTCCCTTAAAAATAAGTAATACTTCTATTAAATTTTATTACGAACAGGGATCCATCCTCTAAAAGTAAAAGTTACAGCAAAGAAAGGATCCATCCTTTTTATATAATGCAGATTTTTAAAAAAATAATTAAACAGAGAAAAACATCTCACAAAAATATCCAAAAATAGAAATATCAAATTTTCATAATATAAATTTATTTTTTGATACCCAATTTTCATTAAATAATAGGCCTTTAAAAATTTTTATTTATTTGCTTTTTTTTTTTGTCATCTTTCTCGTTCACTATTGAAAAAACTGAATCAAACAGGTTAAATTGAGAATTGACGCTTAGTCTAGCTCGGTATATATTAAAAATAGAAAATTTAAAAATTTAAAAAAAAATCAATTAAACTGGTAAAAAAATTAAAAATTGAATAAAATAAAGTTTAAACCCATTTTTAATTTTTTTTTTAAAAATTACTTTCAATAACAAAATTTAAACTTTTAAACTATTACATCTATATTAAAAATCATACAATTTAACAAATAAATATTTTTATTATATATTTTATATATTTAATATTAATAATAATTTAACTAAAAAATTCGATTCAATCACTCAAAGATGATAGAGGTCCGTTTAATCTTCTTTCTCATTTTTTGAACATTGTTCTGATTCACGCAGGCGTCAAAAAAAAAAAAAAAAAATCAGCTGCGGTGCGAATATCTTTTGACAGTTGGACTTGCTTTGGGCCCATCTCCAACCCTCGTTAAATTTTGAGCCAAAACGTTAGTGAAAATAAATAAAGATTGGAAAAAGGCTTAAAATCAAAAGAAAATAAATCGAAAAGTTTGTCCATTATATTAATTGGGGATTATGTCCATATTACGATTTTACATCGTTTGTGTATGATGTAACCAAATTTTCTTCGAATCTCTTTTTTCACGATTGACTTAACAAGTTTCTTCACCAGCCTAAGCTTTCGAGCAATCTCCTTCATTACTACTAGCCTTTTTCCTAAATATTTCATCACCGACCTTACTGTTAAAGCCAGTTGCTCGCATTTAGCTTTCAGAAACGGTTGAATTCTCTTCGTCTTCAAACAACGTAGTGCCCGTGAAATTCTCTTTTTGCATCTCCTTACTATTGGCGACGATTTCCAATCACCTTCTTGGAGTCGCAGATTTACTAGCCTTGGTAGATACACGGTAAGTCCTTCTGACAGTAACTTCAAGTGACGTTCTACAAAATTGAAAACTGCTTTACTCTGTTCTGTAATGAATTGTTTAATGCCTGGTGACGTATTTAATTGTTCTTGCTTGTCTGCATGATTGGATTGGAGTTTGGATATTGCGTTGGAGACAAATTCTTTTAACTCAGGGTGTTCAGCGGCTATTGTGAGACCTGTTGTTTGAAGCGCAGTCAATGCTCCAGCGTTTATCAAAGCTTTGCCACTGCAATCATGATTTGCAAGGTAGCAGATTAGAGCTAATCCATGTGGTTGTAACTTTTTATCCCCATCAAGTAGCTTCATTAAAAGAGGTACACCGTTGGATTCAATTATCGACTTAGAATGCTCGGAACAAAGATGATTATTCGTGCACACAAACTTTTGCAATGCAATAGAAGCTTCCATTGCAACCTCTTGGTTTGTATCGCCTAGTCGGGCCACTAAAGGACCAATCACTGGACACTCTTTCGCTGAAAAAGACCTTGCCAATGAACCAACCGATTTGATAGCAGGAATTCTTAGTTTTGTGTCATCGAATTCTTTGATTACCCTCAATAGCACATCAACAACCGCCTTTGCAGCTGGAGAAGTGCGCTTAAAGGCCGAATGTCTGAAATCTTTATTTGATTCAGCAATGTCTGTGATTTCCCTTATAATCATTAAGCAATTGTACTGCAATTCATCTTGTTCCGTTTCCACCAACTTGGCAAAGCATAGCATTCCTTTTGTCTCCGTGAATGTCCTACAATTGGAAGGGCTCCCTTGAGCAAGCATCCACAAAGCCTTCGAACAACTAAGTTTTAACTTGAGCTTAAGCGAATTCGTTCTCGGATCATCTGTACATGAGTCAGTTGACAACAATGTTAGCAGTCTCCATATTACATTTTCTCTAATTAAATCATATTCCTTCAACTTTTGATTATGCTCTACAATGCCGGCAACCAAATTGGCCGCTTGAATTTGATCCCGTATTGGCGATGTTCTTGATAAACGATTTAAGATTGTAGAAATCATTTCCTTCATAATAATCGCCTTCCTCTCCGGCTTGTCGGCTAAAAGGCAGAGTGTATTAGCAGCCGTGATTTGGGCATCCAGAGAGATGTTTTCTTTCAAAAACTTTTGTAAAGGAGGCACCCCGCCTTCTTTAAAAATGATGTTCTTGCAGTCATCTTTTTGTTGAGCAAGTAACGCTAGACGTTCCACAGCCTGGACACGATCTCTTAATTCACGCTCCATTTTGATGGTGGCGATGCAAGACCAGACCAAAAATGTATCGTTCTTGTAGTCCGTTGAGCCTATGGCTCTGCTTTGGGGCTCATAGATGGTAAGCAGCCATTCCATGTCGCTGATAGAAACATCTAAACTATTGAAGAGCTCACGAAATTGGATTGCATTGCAGCTGGTGAAGAGTCTGCATAGCAGGTTTCGCCGCTTGCACTTATAAACAATGGCCTGGGCGAGCTCAAAATCATCCTTGACCTTGGCGACTATGCAGTTAACTGGGCGCAAGTAAAGGGAAGTATGAGCGGAACTGATGACGCAAAACAGCGTCTTCAGCATTTGCAAGAGTCGACTCACTAGCTTCCCCACCTTACCACATTCCACCTTGAACGACTTGGCCCTGGTAACCGCTGAGCAAACTTCCTCCCCTAACGATATCAAGGCCAAGAGTTCCTGAATCTGCATTTTTGCCTCCCAACCCAACATCGTGTAGTACACGCTTCAGTTCAATTACCAGCCACTCTTTCATATTGCTGACAGTACTTAGGACGATTTGGCAAGTTGTTTTGGTCATAGTTTCTTTTAAATTTAAGCCCCCTAAGCTAAGCAATAATGACGTAGCTTAATATTTTGGCCATGAGAGCCACAGCTAGTCGGAGACAATCGCGCGATAGCGTTCGTAGAACTCAAAAAAACCTTTTTTTTTTGGGAGGGGGGACAAAAAAGGGCCCACTTGACCTGTCTCAAAATAAATTTGTTACTATGCTGTCTTGGGCTACTTTTGCAATTTGCCAGATGTTCGCGCGATTGTCAGAGAGCACCAACGAGATCGCTAAGAGTACCAGGTGATAGTTGCAATGTCCCGTCCATTTCGATTTGTCGATTCTATCCTTTTTAGTCACGTACTGGCGATTTCAGACACCATTCTCTAGTCAATAAAATACTATTTTTTGTCGTGTCGTCACTCATCAAAGAGATATTGGATATTGACTTTGAACAGCAACATGTGGTCCAAAAAAATAATAATAAAAAAGAGAGAGAAAATAAAAAACCGCGCGCACTCGTGCGATTTCCCTATCGCATCGCATTGCCATTTCACTTTTTTCTTTAATAATCTGCTTTATTTTATTAGACTTCCGATCCAAGGTGAAGACAACCATAAAATGCAAGCCATGTGGTCAGTGAGGAGGCTCGAGTGAAAAGATACGTTTGTGCGTAACTTAGCAGTGACACCTAATTTGTTTTTTCATTAATGAAAAGAAAAAATTGGTAACAAATTGACCTCGCGTCTCTTTCATTTTGAAATCTTTTCTTTGTACATCGCCAGATTTGGCACATCGGTTTGGTTTTGTCTCATCTAATTAGCAAGATTAGCCTTAAATAACTCATTAGGAACCTTAAAAAAAAAATACCATTAATGCAAGTACCTTGAAGAAATGCATCATCTGAGAATATTCACGTAGGGTTCTATATTTTCTTTATGTCCCGATCAAACGATTATTTTAACCATATATTTGCCAAATGCTTTTTAACTAAACTCATTAGGAAGCTTCTATAATAAAGACTACTGTTATGCTTTCACGTATTTCTTTTTGATAGCACCAACTTGTTCTTTCTCCATGTAAAACGTAACCTCATCAAACAGTATTTAACTCTTTATTGCAATATAAAATAAATAAATTTGACTCCTGCTTCAAATTCCGGGATGTGAACAAGAAAAAAATAAAAATAAAAATAAAAAAGATTGGATGGTCAAGAAGAACACAAACAGAGGAAGAATTATGAGTTGAATTGAACTGTACAGTAAATTTATGCTACAATGCTTATATCGCATTAGAGGGTTCTTTAACGAAGAGAGGAAACATTACAAATAGATGAATGGAATGTTATCAGGAGATAGCAGAGAAAAAGGTTACAGTAAACTTTGAAAGATTGAGTGTAATGCAGGTGGTGATTGTTGGGTACTATATACTTCATACACAAAAAAATAATTATACTTACGTACCTGAAATAAATAAAATAAAATAATCAGCCAGACAGTAATTATAAAAAATTTGATTTTATCAAATCCAAAGAACCGATTGAGTCAATGTTTGGAGCCTTTGACCTTAAGATGAAATTTGTTTGTCTTTCAAGTGCTTAACAGTATTCCCATCTCGTCTCTTAAGTCTCCTCAATTACATTATCAATCGACAGAACTTATCGATGGTAACACCATGAGCTAAAAGGTTTGTCGAACTCTGCCGTAAGATAGACATGGGATTGACGTTGATGATCAGAGAAAGGGGGGAAAAAGCAAGTTTTCTTTTTTTTTTTTTTTTTTCTGTTGAACCTAAAAAGATATCTAGTTTTCACCTTTTTCCCTCTATTGCGAACGGTTAAAGAACTAGTCATAAAAGCCCTCGTAGAAAACAGGGATAAGTTATTTTAAAATTCAAAAATTAAAGTGTTCAGAAAATAAATATTTTATCTGGACTAAGTCAAAATTCGATTAGGTTAGGCTTAACATGCTGGCTCTAAAAAGATAATGCCCACTTATATTTAGCCTAAGCCCAGCTCAGCCTAGCCTAACTCGGTTTGGTTTGACTCACTCATACACTAACATCTAAATTTTCTTCTTTTTTAAGTGGGTATTATGTGAACAATTTCTTATTAACCATGAATATCAATCGTGTAATATATTTATGCACCGTGTATCTACGTATGACAACTTATGTATTGGTATACGTATTTCATATTTATACACAAACAATGAGCCTTTGATATCCAACAGTGGTTGGTGTGGTAAAGTAAGGCTGAGTGTTACTAAGAAAAGAACTAAGAAGTAGATAGTTGCGGAGAGAATTTTAAAGAGAAAGTTTATCAAAAGTTCAAAGTCCCTTTAAAATTTGAGAACACTTAGAAAATGAGTTATAGTATTTGTATATATGAATAGGAGTTATTATTTAATAAGTATAATAAACGTTTGTCAGTTAGTTTAGTTAGGTTTAAATCATTGGTAATAATAATAAACAAGATTTCACTATTTGTTACGAAGAAAAGGGAGAAGCACTTATATTTTTCAAGGAAAATTAGGAAAGAAAAAAAACCTTTTAACTACTTCCATGTCTGATTGCCAAGCCAAACTCTCCAAACATTCCAATAGTAAAATTAACCCAAGGACCCTGCTATATTCGAGGTTATTTTCACTTCTTACACTCCAATAAAGTAGTATCAGATGGTACATCTTTGTTAGAATACTTCTCGGTGGAAGTATCTTTCTCATGAAAATGTTGTTCTATGAATGACTTGTTCCATGAGGAAGTTATTCTGAATAATAATTGTTCTGAATACAAGTTGTTCCAAACGCAAGTTGTTCTAAACGCAGGTTGTTCTGAACAATAGCTATTTTGAATACAATCAGTTATGATCAATTTCTGTTTTAAACAAGAGCTACTCTGGACAACAGTTATTCTGAAAATAAACTATTCTGAAAGAACTGTTTTAAACACGGACTGTTCTAAATAACATTTACTGTGAACACAAGTTGTTTTGAATGCAAGCTATCTCGAATGCAGATTATTTTGAAATTTGAACGCAAGATATAACGGACGTTAGCTATTTTAAACAAGATGTTTCTAGTAGAAAAGCATTTAGTGAAGCAGCATCGGTAAAAAAATACCATTACTTGTTCTGGACTACTTTTACTATTCAAAAAAGTAATTACCTATAAAATAATTTATATTTCTCCAAGAGTAATCACTTGTAAAATAATTTACATTTCTCCAAAAAGATAAAATACGTTCGTGGCCAAAACGAGATATCTACACACTTGGTTGGGCACGGCGTAAATAGAGTTCACGACTACGTTCCGGAGAAAAACACTGGAGACGAATAATCTTCTTTATGCGTCTGATTGTGAGCTTAAGTTGAGGATGGTAGATCAGAGCCCATCTATGGCAGCTGCATCTTATTACCGCCTCAATTAATTTACTCAATATAAAGGTAATTTTTCTGGACACAAGCTTTCTGTAAAGAAGTGGCAGTGATGAGGACGAAACAGGGTTTTCAGCGTATTAGACAGCTACCTCAAACCATTTTTCCATGGTAATTGAATTCGGTAATTTGTGCTCAACCCATCGTAATAATTGTGTTGTTTTCCACAAATTTCGTACTAATTGTTGTGCAGGGGTTTGTTTACATTAAAGTTAACAAAGGAGGGACGCTTTCTTTGAACGTTCAACTTTGTTGCTTCTTTGAATTTTGAACGTTTGATTACGTGGAGGAGGATTGCGTTCTCTTTCAAGCGCACGTCAGCAGCACTTCATGGGTTTATTTTTTTGGCAGACATCGCGCGACTACAATTGTCAGAATAGAAGAACACCGTCAAGTCTCACGCTCGACACGACAAGATTGGTCCCTTAGTTAGGGAGTTTCTAAATTTTTATCGTTTTCTGATCGTCGAGATGTTGTTAAATTCGCCCAAACTTAATTTCTAATGCCCATTTTCTAGATCCCCGCTGCTGATTTAACTAAAGCTCTCCAAATTATGACGTATTTAGAATTTTATAAAACTTTGCACTTTAAGATATTGACTTTTGAGTAGAGAAAGACAAAGAAAAGATAAACGCGAGTCACGATCAGAAACTCTTGCAAAATCGCGCTAGCTACTGCGCCTAACGACAAATCTTTTTAGCATTTCTCGACTACTTTACAGTTAGACTTTCGATCCTAAAGAACATAAAATAGAAATCGCGCGGTATGGCAGGAAAATCGAGCGTAGCCTGCAGATATCTTTGCGCGGATAATACCGAGTTTGGCCAATGAGAAGAAAAATCGTGGAAAACTTAGAACTCCTGCTCAAACACCTGTGAATCGACTGTAACCACACCATCCATAAAGTATTTGAGACTTTCCATCTATCCATCTATCTATATATATGCATATCGCCACATGCGAAACTACTTGTAAAATCCATATTGGATTGAAAGATAGAAAAACCAGTTTGGAACATAAATATTTGCTTCTCCATATTTAGTCCAGGTGAGACAGA
>JBBYHK010018623.1:0-10903 GCA_038382065.1 Adansonia grandidieri | reverse complement strand
GCATTATCGATACAAAAAGGTTTGGTATCGATACCCAAGGTGTGGTATCGATACCTGGCATGTTTGTATCGATACAAGCCTTAGCAGTAGCTAAAGTTGCAATTTTTGGCAAAATGTATTGATACACAAGTATGAGTATCGATATTGGCCTCTAAGTCTTGAGACTAGAAACATTTTTTGCTCTTAGTATCGATACATAACTTGTTGTATCAATACCCAGGAGTAAAAAGTACTTTATGTATCGATACAACATGTTCCGTATCGATACACCAAGATATTTTTGCCTAGTTTGAGCTATTTTTTAGCTACAAAAACTCGATTTAAACATATTTTTGCACCAATAAACTATCATATAACATTGCAAACCTTAACTACGGGTTCATTAATGGATTCTAACAATTTTTTTAAATCTAAACAATTAATAACAATGGTCACTTTCATAAAAGATATGGGTGTAAAAGGATGAAAGTCATATCTCCAGCTTGCAGTCTTTCACAACCTTTCTGCCTACTTGCTCAGCATGGCAAAACCAATAAGAATGAGTCAACTGGACATGGCAACTGGAGGTATACCCTGGTGCAGAAGAAAAAAACCAAAAATGCCTTTTGCATTGTCCTCTAAAAGAAAGGGCTGAACCAAGAAAAATAAAACCAGCTATCTCAGAAAAAAAACTCTCTCAGCTATAAAAAAAGTCCTCTAACAATCCCAGGAAACTCTTCAACCATCCCCAGAAATCCTTCAGCAAATCTAGCACTAAAAGCTCACCAAAAACACTGTTCCATTGCCTTTCACCCTCAAGCAACTTCCCTTCCTGTAGCTCCCTAAAACCACCACCATAACACCTTTAAAAACTCAACTTTTCATATATTTTCATCCTAAAAACACCTCATCGGCAACCACATTACCAGCAAGCTTCTTCCTTTCACCATTTTCTTACTAAACAATAGCAAAAACAAGGAAGGAAGAAACTTCAAGCCTTGGCTAGTATATCTTTTACTTTGTCTTATGTATCTTTTATTTTTAGCAAACATTTCATCTTAATGAACCATTTTTTATGCTTTTATGGCCACCTTAGGACTCCCATGCATTTTTATGGCTTTGGTTGTGGTAGTTTAGGATCTTGATGTTTTGCTTGGTGCTTTCATGATGTTTGGTTAACTAAGCATGCTTCTTTGCATTTTCATCACCATAATAGCGTCTGTCCATGTACTTCTTACTATGTTCCTTCCATATTCATATCTTCATCTCATGTTTAAAATATGCATGTTAACATGACATAAGTATGCTTATGCATTTCCTAGAAGCTTGATAGGCACCATGAATTAAAAATGCCCTTTTTTACCACTCTTTTAAACATGTTCATCCTAAGTATGTTCATGCATCTATCTATCATCTCCATGCATTTTTTTATCATCTTTTCTATGAAAAATGTCATCTTTGCTTGTGCATATATGTCTTCCATATTCTGCATCATTTTGTGGTACTTTGCTTGTATTGAGATGCATGCTTAAGTGCTAGAAAACTCGATTTCAAAATATCCCCAAATTAAGCACATGCTATCTCCCATACTTGGAGAATAACATGGGCTTAAGATTTTTATGAAGTTGGTTTTCCAACTTTGAGGGCAAAGCAAGTATTTAGTTCTAGATTCATGGAAGAATGAGTATAAGAGTACTTGTTTTTCAAAAATGAAATGAAGTCTTCTAGTTGAAAAACGTGAACCCTTGGTCCTTAGCCAACCACCTTCATAGTGGCATGGTCAGTGGGTTGTTCTATCATCCCAATCTAACTTTGAGATTGTGGAATGAACTTGTGACACCTATGTCAACCTCTCATCTTGGTTACGAATGTTCAAACATCCATGGCCCGAGGTCAACCTAAAAAAAAACCAAAATACCGAACACCTCCCCTATTTTGTTTTAGCAACACAGTGCCTAGTCTTGTAAAGTTATTTAAAAATTCAAAATGATTTATTCAAAATGTGTTGGTATTTTTCCCTTAAAGGGTTTCGAATTACCTTTTCAATGATATCTCATTTACCTTCAGATCATCTCGGATGAAATAGTTACAATTTTTCAAATTTTCGCTATCTAGAACCCCTAGATCAGTGAGCAATTTACCGTTTAGGCTGTTTCGGCCTAGCAAACAACATTTTTTAATCCCTAGAATATTTTTCCTGTGGATTTCATGAAACTCCCTTTTCGAAAAGGTATTATTCATATTTCACCAATTTCGGATGAATCAAAAATGATTTTTTAAAGTCCATCATACCTTTACCCCGTATATGCTACCAATGTTGAGACAGGTTGAAATTCTAAAATTAATTCTGCCTAGAAAATGATTTTCTAGGATTTTTGGAGTATTTTTACATTAATCCTCATTGAGTTAC
This sequence comes from Adansonia grandidieri, assembly GCA_038382065.1. Lineage (NCBI taxonomy): Eukaryota > Viridiplantae > Streptophyta > Magnoliopsida > Malvales > Malvaceae > Adansonia > Adansonia grandidieri. Next base: position 8,514 of record JBBYHK010018623.1, on the reverse strand, counting down.
ATTTCCAATGGTACCTTGTTTACCCCCAGGAACTCCAGATAATCTCAAAATAAATTTGAAAAAGAAACGGCATGATGCCATCCTCTGCTTCTAACTTGATTTCTAAAATGTTTTTATTGAGGTATTCAAACGCCTTATGATCTACTCGGCTCATTCTCATAACCTAAGCCTTTTAGACTCTAACCAAGGCTAAACAGAAGAAGAACAGTTTAGCTCCTGATTTATAAAGATTATTATTTTCAAAAATATGACCCATTTCATTTAACGTCGAAGATTTTATTTTTAGGGGTACTCCAACCTCGCTTTTATTTCAAAATGACATCAAATTTTCATTTTTGGGGATACTCCAACCCCACTACTCTGAGGGGATACTCCAACCCCGCTTTTACCTCCAAATGACATCAAATTTTCATTTTCGGGGATACTCCAACCCTATTACTCTGAAAGGATACTCCAACCTCGCTTTTACCTCAAAATGACTTTGAATTTCCAATTTCGGGGATACTCTAACCCTACTACTCCGAGGGGATACGCAACCCTACTTTTACCTCAAATCCAATATCAAATTTTCATTTTTAGGGATATTCAAACCCTACTCTTCTGAAGGGATACTCCAACTCCGCTCTTATATTCTTTCTAAAATCCAAGCTTTTCTCCCTCTCGGGTCATTGAAACCTTTTTCTCCTCAAATTTCCACCGAATTTGACTAGGTCTCAACGTTGTCATCTTGGTTATTCATCAATACTCAAAGATAACTATAGGATAGATTTCGATCATCCCTCTTTTTGATTTATTTTTTGTTTTTATTTTATGGATTTATTTATTGTTTTCTTTCCTATCTTACTAATACGTTTCCTCTTGTAGGGAACTCGAGCATTCATGCTTTAAAAATTATTTTTAGAATCACAAAATGTTATCTCATGTTGATATCTCTCCAGCGCTAGACATGAAATATTTGATTTTTTCTTAAAAATCCATCCGGAGATCATTTTCATCAAAAATCCCTATGTTTCTCACCTCTCCAAGGCACATAGATGCTAAACTTTTCATTAAAACCCCGACTCATAGCTTTACAAAATTTTATACATTAAAGGGAATTATATTTAATAATGATAAAAAAAATCGAGGAAACCGAGATTCAAGTAAGATATAGTTATATGGTACTAATTTTCGGGCGTTGTGGGGGTACTAATCCTTTCCCATACGTAACCAACTCCCGAACCCAAAATAAAGAATTTCTGGTATTATTTTCAATGGCATCTGATCATGCCTAACTTAAAATGATCGATGGTGACTCCAAGTTTACGGCCACTTTATGGTGGCCATCCAAGACTAGTCGGATGAATGTAATTCGTCCGACAATCTTTTACTCTTTCATGTTGAACATCAAAATATTTTTTAAGTCAAACGCGGTTTGATCCTTTAGATCGTTCGAAATTCGTAAAAGCCGGGCACGTGGAACGTCGACAGTGCTATTTCATGAACGTATATTAGAAAAGTTTGGTGATTTGACAAGATAGAGTTAGGGTTAGTGAATGTAATTATGTACTAAAAATAAGCAAAGAGGTTTAGTTAAAAACAAAGCCATATGTATGAGGAAAAGGATCAAGTATGAACTCTTTAGGCTAATAGTAACTCCAATACCATAACAAGAAAGTAATGAAATAAAAGATAAGAGAAGGAAGGCTTGACTTCCAATTTGGTATTAAATCTATTTATAGTACAAGTGTTACACAATTAGATAAGTTGATAAGTAAAAGATGGTTACAAAGATAATTATAATTGAAAATACATAGATTATATTCAATTCAATCATTGCATTGATATCTGATAACTTCTAAACATTTCATAACTTCTTGGATAAGGTTGCATTTTTATCTCATAACTTATAAAGTTTGGTCTTCTATATTCCTACATTCCTAGATAAAGTTTGATTATCAAGTTTGACTTCTAACACAATTATCTTTTTAAGAATAAAAACTCTTGTCAAGTAAATCACATTTACCTTTTTTTAAAAGAAAAACAATACTTCTAAAATCTATAATATATAAAAGCAAGAATGTGAAGAATCTTTTGAATAGACAAAAATGCCTATTATGGTTCATTATATTACTAATTTTACCATTTTAAATTTTCTATTTATTAATAAGATTTATCACATTTATAAATAAAAGAATTTTAATTCTACCAAAAGACTTTGGTTAAATGAATTTATTTAATGATAAATTAAAAAAAGTTAAAATTTACATTGAATTACTTTATCTTCAAAGTTATAATGTTTCATTAACTTGAAAAAGTAAAAAGAAAAAGCCATATTAATCAACTTTTAAATGTTGATGCAAATTTCAATTATTTATATAATATGTAACTTTATATTCAATATATAAATGAATAATTTTTAATAATATAAATACAAATATTTTACATTATATTATATTATAAGTAGAACAAGATTTATTCCATTCTTATTTATGATTTTGTTAATATTAGTAAGAAATTATTAATGAAAATTTCAATGCCATAATAATTTTTGGAAAAAATTACTAGAATATTTTCTATAATCATTTTAACAATTAATTATAAGTAGAACTCCTGAGTAGTTAAAACTTTATCAAACAACAATTGTAAAGTTAGGGTTTACTAAGTGACTGAATCTTATATCATTATAAATATTATGACAACATTTTATTTTAATCTATTTATCAGATCAGTTGAGGAAAACGTTTGAGAGCTTTGATTTTTTGAAAATGGATAACAACTCATATTTTTTTTATTTGATTGGCTAGGTAATACTCTTGGTCAAATTACTCAAAATGGTTTTATGATTTTTTTCTTTTTTTAAAAGTTTTATAATAAAATTTTAACTTAAATTTTCATAGTATTTCATTTTAGTTATCAATTATTTTTATATAAACAGATGTAGAAATTTTTTATTTAACATATTTCAAATGTATTACTCTTAAAATTATAATGTGATTGCACCTATCAATAATAAGTTGTTGAATATTTGCACTGTTAATAAATGATAGATTACTTTTAAAGTGTCTACATCTACATCTTTCAAGATCGTCTTATATCCCTACTATAGTTTTAATTTACTTCATCAAAGACTTCATTAATTTCTTGAAAAATTGAAATTGTAAAACTTAATACCACTTTGTGTAGTTTTTAGTTTTCATCCTACAAAAATAATGTTAGGTTTTAGATTAAAACTTTATACCTTAAAAATAAGTTAAAATTTTCAAAACAATGGTCTTATCATCTATAAGAATTTACAAGTTGTTGACAGATAAAGAGTTTCATCAATTTTTATATTTATTCTAGTAACTATATTTTTCTACTTTAATGCTTTTATTTTCTTGGTCAGTTTTATTTTCTATTAAGTGTTTGGTTTGCTTTACATCAAAAATTTTTTTTTTGTTGGTTGATTGATTTATTAATATTTCAAGTATAGTGATTTTATTCTAAAAGCTATTTAGTTGTAACATATTAGGAATACTATTCATTAATGGGCTTAAATGTTGAAATGAATATATTGAAGTAAATATGTATTAAGCTATAAAGGTGATAAAACACCTCGGAGAATTTTTCATTTTTACAAGATTTAATCAATTCATAAGAAGTATCATCTTTATTAGTTACTTTTTTTGGGGGGGATAAAGGGACATTTCATCATCCAAAAAACTTACCAAATAATTTCCTATAAAATATGTAAAGATTGTTTGCATCTCTTCAAAAAAAATTTAAGGTATGTAATGTGATATCTTGTTTCATAGTCTTCTTATTATTAAACATAAATTGTTTTACAAATATAAGATAATTAATCATAATATCATAGGCAACACATGTGATGAAATGACTAGTTATATTAGATCCAAGGAAAAACATTTTTCTTTGGATATTATTCAGACTTCCGTTTCCATGTAAAACCCAAGAAAAAAATTATTTTCTCAAAACCAATAAAATCAAAACTATATTAAGTCGAAGGAAATATATTTTCTTTAAATATTAATTTCTAATTCTCAAAACCACTAGTATAACAATTATATAAAGTCCAAAAAAAAATTTTCTTTAAAATAACTACTGAACTTGCATTTAGCTCAAATATATAATCCCCGAAGCAAACTTTTGTTTTGAAAAGTACAGAATTTTAAATGAATTTAATTTGAAAAATATACTTAAAATTTATTAATTTCAAAACAATGGTTAATTTAAGGTTATATTACACACATTTAAACAATTAATTTAATGCTTGATCCATCCTTTTTCTTACTCAAACAACTGGATAAAAAAGAAAAAGAAAAAAGTTGAATGGTCATACATTAATGATATAATAATGACTTAATTTCTTAAGTTATACGCATATGTATGCTATAAAAACAATCCTTTTTAAAACAAGTAAAAGTTACTCCAATTATTGCTAAAAAATTACCCTAGTTAATTATCACCAGCATTCCACTAAATATAAATACATATATTTCCATTCTTAAAGAGACAAATTCAAATATTTATTCCTCTGATTTAAAAAGCTTTACTTACAATTCTCTTAAATAACATTATTATAACAATACTTTAAAAAAATTACTATATTAACTATCAAATGCTAATTATGATAAAAAAATAATGCTTTTAGAAAGCTAGTTATCTAACCTCGTAAGTTAAGTATATCAAAGGGTTGAACTATTCAAACTTGGCCCAAATCAAATCAAAGCATTATATTTTAGGCTTAATTTAAATTATTATTTAATTAATAAAAATTATTTTTATTTAACTTTAATTTGATAAACGTATAAATATTTTTTATTTTTTATTATTTTAATTTATTTTAAATAATTAACAAGCTTTTTAAATTTTAACCACTCGGATCGAATCTAAACAAATAAATTTTTTATTATCCAAAATTGATTTGATTCTACTCATAGACTGCTCTTCTTAAAAGAAATCAGCTTGAATAAATAGTCAAAAAAAAAAATGAAATACCTTTCGGACATGTCCAAATTCATGTTGTCCTTAACCACAAATGAATACCTAGATTTAGGTGTGATTATTAACAATAATTATTGAAAGGCAAAAGACATTAGACTATATCAGAGTCACATCCGTGATTCCCGGATCCTCGAGCTTAATAATTTGAAGGCTTTTGTCTTGTCCGGATGAAAAGAACCGGCCCGGCATACCCGGGAAAACTCGATGAACAATTTCACGTGAAGAAATTAATAGAAATTATGGCGTACATAAAGCGTTAAATATTAAAACTTTAATTTAATCAAATTAATTTTTTTTTATCTACTAGAATTGATTACATGGATGAGTAAAAATAGGAAATAGAAATACTAATAGTTTTTTTCAAAGAAAAAAGAATCAGGATTGATTTGATAAGATTTTACCTCCCTTTTTTAAGTAAGATTTTAATTAATTTAAATATTGAAATAAATAGAATAAAAATTTACTTCTGAAAAAGAAAAATAAAAGTTTATGTAAACATTAGCTAGCATTTGATAATTTGGATTTGAATAAAAATATTTTAATTTTAAATTTAGTATAAATTGTATGATAAAAACACACATAAATTTTATTTTTATTTAGAGGTGGTTATGGTCGAGCTGAGCTTAAGCGTAATATTAACACTATATATAATTTAAAAATTGATCAAGTCGGGTCTAAATCTTAAATATTAAAGTCAAAACCCGACTCATTTTTTAAAAAAAAATTTTTTATCGCAGCTCATTTTTAAGACTTAATATTTTTTATTAAATCATCTCAAATATTGGGTAAGTTTTTGAACTTGGGTAGGTAGCATGACTTATGAGCACCTTTACATTCAAGTTCCAAGATTATTTTTAAATTCACGAATTTTTTATTTAACTATAAATTTAAAATACCTATACATATTTGTAAATATAAAATTCATTTTTATACTATTTCAAATATGTAAGCATATTAAATCTTAATTTTTTTTTGTGTTCATCTCACTACTTATATATTAAATTAAATTTAAATCTACTCTCTTACATTCATCTTTCCAACCATAACATAATATTTTTATAAGAACCACTATTTTTTCAAATAATTAAAAATATAAAAAAAAAGTTATATTTACAATAAATTTAACTATAAAATGATGAAAAAAATGGTGTTAACATATTTTTCATATAAGCCTGTCAATGGAACATGTCACTACTCAAAAAATTTAATAGTAAAAAAATTATTTTATATCAATATTATATATTTTTAAATTAATTATTATTCAAATTAATGGGATCAAATTCAAGCTTCAAAGTTATGTTTAAATTCAACCAAATCACATTGAATTTATGCCTAACCTGACTAGTAAGCAAATCCATATTTTCACATAGAGAGAAAATAAATTAGATATGTAATACTCTTGGTGGTAAAAAGAAGAACAAAAAGAATGTTTTTTTTTTTTTACTAATGATATTAGGGAAGATATTAAGTAGAGGTGAAAATATGAACCCAAACCCAAAAACTCATCCGAAAAAATTTGAGCCCGAACTTGAACTGAACCCGATTTGACCAAAAAGTTAATGGCTTGAACCCAAAAAAACCCAAACCTAAATGGCTTGAACTCGAAATAGCCCGAACCCGAAATGACCCAAGCCCGAAATAACCTGAACTCGGAATGACTCCAGCCTGAAAAAACCCGAACCTGAATTTAATACTAAAAATAAAAACAAAGAATTTGTAATTAAATAATTTTTTATAAATAAAAAACTTTAATAATAAATTTTATTTTAATATTTTTTTAATAATTTAATTAAATATTAAAAACGTAATTTATATTTTAAATATGATTAACCTTGCTTATGGGTTGGGCTGGGCCGCAGTCTAAATTTTTTTTAAATCCCAATCCTAGGTCCTTATTTAACGTGTCCAGACCTATCTATTTAAGTTAGAATTATTGGTTATTACATTAAAGAATAGTTTTATTAATATTATATATATTATAATTAAATTTAAATAAAATATATTAATTTAAAATCACTATTTCGAGTCGGATCAGGCTAGTTTGATTTAAAAATATGAGAAGCTGAGCTAGACTCAATTGGACCGAGTGAGTAGCCCGACCCTTGAATAGGTCTATATATAATAAAATATTAATTTATCTAAAAGTAAATCATATCATGAGTTTTGAAAAACATTGTTAATAAAGTATATCATCCATTTATCGCATTTTTTTTAATTTTATTAGTTAAACTCATTAAATATGAGAGTTTGTGTATATTAGTAGTAAAATTTTAAATTTTCTTTGATTATTATTATTATTATTATTATTATTATTATTTTAAGTAACAGTAATTAGAATCTTATAATAATATATTAAAGTAATAAGATAAATTGCAAAATATGAAAGTCATAATAGAAAATACTATATAAAAATGAATTAAATATTAAATATTAATACCATAAATAACTTAATTAAATATTAAAAATTTAATTTATATTTTATATATGATTAAATCTGCTCATGGGTCGAGCCGAGCTGCGACCTAAATTTTTTTAAAATCGCAAGCCTAGGCTCTTATTTAACATGTCCAAATCTGCCTATTTAGGCTCAAATTATTGTTCATCTCATTAAATATATATATTTTTATTAATATTTATATATTTTATAATTAAATTTAAATAAAATATATATTATTTTAATTTAAAATCACTGTTTCGACTAGGTCGAGCTATTCTAAAACAAAATTATGAAAACCAAAGCCCAAGCCCAATTGGGTTTGTATATGATAAAATAATAATTTATCAAAAAGTACATCATATTATAAGCTTTGAAAATATTGTCGATAAATTATATTATTGATTTATCACATTTTTTAATTTAATTAGTTAAACTTATTAACTTAAACTCATTAACTATTGAGAGTTTATGTATATTAACTATAAAATTTTAAATACTTCTTTGAACATTATTATTATTATTATTATTATTATTATTATTATTATTATTATTATTATTATTATTATTTCAAGTAATGATAACTAGAATATGATAATTATATAACAAAATAATAAGATAAATTAAAAAATATGAAAGCCATAATTGATAATACTATATCAAAAATGAATCAAATATTAAATATTGAATATTAATACTATATATAATTTAATTAAACATTAAAATTTTAATTTATATTTTATATATGATTAAACCTATTTATGGGTTAGGTCAGCTACGCCTTGAATTTTTTAAAATCGCAAGCGCAGACCCTTATTTAATGTACCTAAACTTGCATGTTCAAGTTAGAATTATTGTTCATCACATTAAAGAAATTTTTTATTAATATTTATATATTTATAATTAAAATCAAATAAAATATATTTTATTTTAATTTAAAATAACTGTTCCGAGTCGGATTGGGCTACTCCGAAACCAAAATATGAGAACCCAAGCCCAAGCCCAATTAAGCCAAGTGGATAGCTCGATCTTTGAGCAGGTCTATATATGATAAAATAATAATTTATCAAAAAATAAATCATATCATGAGCTTT
>JBBYHK010018613.1:0-10904 GCA_038382065.1 Adansonia grandidieri | reverse complement strand
AAGTTAGGCCTAGAATTACTCACATGTTAAAAAAAGTGTTCATTAATTCAGTATCAATCAATATTTGATTGCAATTCTTAGTATTTGAGAAACAAAAAATTTTATTTTATGAAAATTCTGGTATATATTTTTTACTAATTCCATTGTTTTCTTTGTAGCATTATTTTATTGGGTATTTAGGATAGGGTTTTTATTACTTTTAAAAGAAACAAGTCATAAAAGGTAAGTTGTTCCCCCCACACACTGTGCACATGTGTATGCATTAGACTATCCTCCAAGCATATGGAGGAGGCATAAGTTACCTAATATTTAAGAAGGGGTGAAGTTGCTCTACCTTTCGAGGTGTTAGCCTTTGTCTAGGCCAGTCAAAAGGTTACTGGGTGTAAATTCCTATGCCTACTCGAAGTGTTAGCCTCGTTACGGGCATGGAAAATACTCTTATTCAAATTGAGCCCTTTCTGACATAAACCCGCAATGCGTAAAGATTAGGGTACCTTGTCTGTTCTTTGTAGACTCGGGGAGGAATTCAAGAATCTATTTAGATGTTTAGCCCGAACTTCATGTAATGAACCATGGGGACTTCACCTAGTTAGAGCCATATCCAGTTTTAGAAGGTATCAAATTAAGTACACATAGGGGAACCTTCTAACCTTTTACTCTTATAATTTGATTTTTTTTAAATATCAATAACTATACATTGTGTTGCTATGATAAATTTTATTTTTATCTTGATTTGCTTTATTGCAATGAATTTTCTCATAATAATTTTTTATAGTTGCTATTTCATTTTTAATAAAAAATTCATATGACCAAAAAAATAGATTTTATAAAGTTTTTCTTGAGCTAAAAAAAGGAAGAAGAAAAGAAGTGAAAGAAGGAAGATTGTGCTAGGATGTTATTTTTTTCCAATTTTTGCATCACATCTATATTTTATGAAAATTTGTAAATTCATTCAAGCATTGTTTTTTACATAGTCATTTGTTTATATGCTCATGCATACATAATTTCCATGATGCTCTAAATCCATTTTATTTATTGCATTTTAATGACCAAGACTAGATGATAATTTAGAGGTAAAAATAAACACATTAGAATCCATCTAAGAGGATTCAAGCATGAGGTTCATAGAATGAAAGAACTGCTCACAAAATTGTTTCAAAATTGTTTGACCTAATTATATTTTATATTAGGTCAATTGGCCATGACCTTAACAACTTAGTTAGAAGCATGGGTTAGCACGTTGAAAAAAATTATCGAGGAAGTCAGATAAGATATGTAAGAGATGAAAGGACAACTTGTAGAGTAGATAGAAAAGATAGGGAACCTAAATTAGTAGAATGAATTACCCTAAAGAGTCATTGTCATTACTACCCTTAAACTAACCCTATGCACTCGACTATTCAAAGATCGAATCAAGCATACCATTAGTGAAGGATTTTGATTTAGGGCCTATTTAGATAACTAAAAAGAATATGCTTTATCTCTTATCACTACAAATCAAATCAAACCCTTATCAACATTTTATCACTCCCCGATCATTTTCAGACCCTGGTTCGAGTAAGAAATCATAAAAAAATTAGAAAAAAATTCCAATTTGATTCAATCCCATTAACCTATTAAATTGTGTACCCTCATTTGCTCTAAAGTCAACTGATCACATATTTTCATATTAAATCCCATGAAATCCCATATAAAAAGGGTAAAATCCCTATGCCTACTGTGAGTGCTATGGACACTTTATTTTGTCTGGGCTAATTTTTAGCAATCTGAGGCACGGACGTGAAAGGGGGCGATGATCATCGAGCGACGAAAAAGTATTTTGAGGAGGTCAAGAAGGCCTATGGATCATATCAAAGGTAAATGCAAAGATATGGCATCAAAGGACGTAGTTCAAGGTGTCCAGGGATAAAAGATATGAGAAAATTCACAATTTTGCTTAAAGGTATCGATACATGAAAACCATGTATCGATACAATGCTTTAACATGCCAAAAATTTGAAATGTCCCCATTTGTATTGATATATCATGTAAATGTATCGATACATGAGCTTATGTATCAATACAAGAGCTCATGTATCGATATTAGGCCATGCCAAGACCAAAACATGCATTCTGTAAAGAAATGTTTCGATACATATCAACATGTATGGATACAATGATCATTGTATCGATACAATGTTCATTGTATCGATACACCCAAGGTTTTTGGACCAAATGTATTGATAATTCTGCAATATATCGATACATATAGGCTATTTTCCATAGTTTGGGCATTTTTTTACTCATCCACCATTAACCTAAAACTCAATTTTAACTTGTTTCTTTGCATCAGAAAAGATCAAAACTCATATCAAATTACGAATTTGGACTTTTGAATTAATCAAAACATTTTTTCTTGAAGTCTAAATTTGATAAAAAAGGTCAATGTCACATGATCAGCCTACTTCTCCCTAGTTTGTTGACCAAGACCACCATCAGCCACCCTATTTGTTGGAAAATCATTTTAGCATTTAAACCAACCACCCTATGTCCATCACATTGGTAGCAAGTTGCTCCCTACAGTCACTCTACAGCCATCAAGTTGACATCACTTTGTCCTCTTTGAGAAATGACCAAAAACACCTCCAATTTGGCTCTAAATGCTAGTATAAATAGACTATATATATCTCAGCTGAGGGACTTTGGATTCTAGCTTGTTTTAACTTCCAAAAACACATTCACATATCAAGAAAACCAAATCCCAGAGCTCTCCACTCAAAACCCAAAAAGTAGCCCCAAAACATTCATTCCCAACCATTACACATTCTAAAATAACCCTCATCCATACCATAACCAAAACCTCATTGTTTCTCTCTTTTTCTTGCTTATTAACAACAAGGAAAAAAGGAAAATTCAAGCCATCTCTGCTGCTCCAACTATTTGGCCAAAATAGAAGTCTTATTGGTATAACTTCATACTTTATCACTTTCATTTTCTATTTTTCAGCACCTTCATCATTTTAGTGAGCTCTCTATGTTTCCATCACCCTCTTAAGATTATCATGCATTATTATGGCTTTAGGTTGTGGAAGTTTAAGATTTGGATGCCTTAATGCCCCCTTGATGTGCAAATGCCTCATTTCATCCTCATTATCTTTTGACAGCTCTTATTCATGCATTTTATGTCATATCCATGCATCTTGTTATGATCAATCCATGCACAAATCCTTAGCCTAGCATATTTCAAGCATGTTAATATGTTAGCTTGCATTTTGTCATAAATCGTTGTCATGTTTAGCATCCATAACATTTTCTTGTCAAAGTGCATAACACTTTCTTTGTCTAGACCATTGGTAAAGTTAGCATCCCCATTTATGTTTTTTGCTATCCCCATGTATGTTCATTGACGTCTCCTTGTCTGAATTCGTGTTTAATGGCTATCAAAAATTAATTTTCAAAACCTCTCCAAGTCAAGATGTTAACCTTAACCACTGAGGATTAGCATGAACTTAGGATGAATTGAGGATTAGCAACCAAGCTGAATATCTCAAGGAAAATTAATTTTTCTAGATCTAGAATCTTGGTTAAACGAGCTCAAGTCTTCTGATTTTGCAACGAAAATGGCCTTATACTTGTTCCCAAAATGTTTGTGCCTTGTTTTTGAGTCAAAACCTTGAGTGGTATGATCAATGGACTATTTCCTCATCCCAAATTACTTTGAGGCTATGTAAATGAGTTTGGGATGCTCATGCCACTCTTTCCCCTTAGCCATGGATGTTCGAATGTCAATAACCTGAGTTTGGACCCGAGAACACAAAGAAAAATAAAAAATATCCTCTACTTTGTACCCTGCTGGCAGTAACACTATTATGAATTGAAAAATCACTTTAAAATCTCAAACGATTTTTGATGAGTTTTATAATATTTTTCTTTGAAAGTGTGTCACAATATCTTTAAAACAAGGCCTTGTTCACCCCCACATCAATCCAGATGAAAGAGTTATGATTTTTCAGACCTAGACTATTTGAAATCCCTAGAGTTAACAAAGTGCATTCTGGCTGGGCCCTTTAGACCTAGTAAACGATTTTTCAAAATCCATCCAACATTTTTCCTAAAAAGTTCATGAAATTCCCTTTCTGGAAAGGTATTATTTGCAATTTTTCAATACCAAATGAGTCTGGAATGATTTTTTTCAAATTCTGACACACCTGGTCCCTCATATGCTCTACTTGCAGTGTAATTAATCTGAACTTGAAAATTTATTCCCCTAGAAAGTGACTTTTTGGGATATTGGGAATATTTTTAGATTGATCTTCCTTGAGTTACCTTTCTAATGGTATCTTGTCCATCCTCTAAAGCCTTCAAACTAATCCAGAATAAATTCCAGAAGGTGAATAGCATGATGCTATCCCCTGTTTTCGGTTAGGGTAAAAATTGAGTTATTTTCCTGAGCTTTGTCTCGAGATGCTTGAATGTCACCATGTCACCCTGATCAGCCTCAAGAACATGCTTGGACCTTCCGTAGGCTCATATTAGGGCACGAGCATATTTTACATCTTTTCCATCCTTATTCACAATAATTTTTTTTTGCTAAAAGTCATCAAAATGCTCACACATTTTCTAAATCATAAAATTTTGTCAACTTAAGTTTTTCAACTCAACTTCATTAAGGAGTGTTAGATAATATCACTTTCAGGGATACTCTAACCCCAACCTTCGAGGGTATACTCCAAACCCGCTTTTCAAGATTATCAAGATCTAAAAATCTTCCTTTGTCAAAAATTATTTGCCATTCACGGGGATACTCCAACCCCATCTTTCCAAGAGGATACTCTAACCCTGTCTTTCAACCATAATTAAATTTTTCTCCTTCTCGGATTTCCATGAATGTGTCGAACAAACCTTGTTCAATCAAGGAACCTAGATGCATCTAAAAAATTACCGATTTGGTTATTCCCGATAATCGATTCCAATTGTAAAATAAATTCCAATAGTCTATCCCATTTCTTTATCATTACATTGAATGATCCATGTTATGTTACTTCATTTGTTGCGTTACTAACATATTTCTTTGTAATGATTATTTGCATTCATGTTTTCCAATCATTTCAAATAAAACTAAGGGTAATGTTCCACATGGGTATCTCTCTAGTGCCTAAAGTAGAATATTTCATTTTTTTAAAGTAAAATCCAACGGTCATTTTTATTGAAAATCTTTATATTCCCCATCTCTTTGGGGCATATATGAGATTAAATCTTTTTCATTAAAACCTAGATTTGTATTTCTATAAGATTCACGCTTTAAAAGAGGGTTATATCGAAATAGTGATGAGTTAAGATCGAAAGAATCAAAACAGAGGTAAGACGTAGCTAGTAAGGTACCAATTTCGGGCATCACGAAAAGGTTCATGCCTCATCATGCGTAACCAACTCTCGAACCCAAATAGTGAACTTCGTACTACATGGACCACGGGATTGATGTTTTAAGTTTCATAACTTAAAACATAGGTTTTAATAGGCATCAGGTTATGCCTAGCCCAAAATTATCAGTGGCAACTCCATGCATTGGCCATTTCGTGATGGTCATTCGAGACCAATAAGATGAGCGATTCATCTTATGGTCCCCTTCACTGTATCATAAATCGAGAATCTGTCATCACATCATGAAAGAGAAGACTCGGTCAAGAAGACATTTCCAAGTCAGAAAAATATTTTAAGTCGTACACACCCATAGATCCACGAGGATCCACCCTAGGGTTTGTTATGACAAGTGCCATGTTGGGGTTAGGAGGCACTCTGTTGAGGACTACACGCTGTTTAAAAGTCTGGTGGAAAGCCTTATGGAAGCAAAAATGTTAATGTTTGAAGTAGGAACTAGATTCATGGGAACTTACTGCTAACTTATTTACAAACGATTTACTTAAAGTGGGTGGGAAAATGATCAAGACCAAAATCAATTTGATCTGATTCCTATCATATATGTCGAACCACTATAGTAACTTATTGAAAATCATTTTCTCATTCCTTTACTGATGGAACAACTAAAGCTCCATACCCAAGCGATTACAATGCAAATGAGCAATGTGACTATCACTCTAGCAATCGAGGTCACTGAATAAAAGACTACTTTCGGTTGAAATAGAAAGTTAGGGAATTCATCCACTTGGGAATATTAAGATTCAAAAGGAAGAAGGCCAAGTTCTTGTGGAAATTCGATGACTAAGCCTAAAAATGGTGAAAGAAAACTTTTTGTAAAAAATTAACGTGTTAAAGGGCAATGAAGATATTGTAAAAAAAACCTTCTGACTATTTAATGGGCTCACTAAATAAAGGCCTAACAAGAATGATGAGTATTTGTAAAGATTCCTTAGAAGCACGAACACACTTAGGAAATGAAGTCTTTATAAATGCAATCCTTTTATTATTTTCTCTTTTGAATCTTGTAAATATAGTTTTGTATGCCGACAATGAATAAATTAGAGTTTAGTTAATGAAGTAACCATATTGAATCATGATTGGAATTCTATAGGTTGTTGCCTCTATAATAATCTCCATGTTTGATACTTAGCCCTTTGTTTGACATCTAATTTGTCTTCTCAGATGCTGCCCTGTTCATTCATTCATCTATTAATTAATACATTAATTTTTCTATCATTGATAAGGTATATGTTTATTCATAAAAACTAATTTAAGATTTGTTTCATTTAAGGTGGAATAAAACAAATCACTAAATGGAAGATACTACATGTAGGTGAGAAATACAAATGCAAATTGCAATTTCGATGGAACTACTCAAGACAAGGGAGCTAGCTTGCCAACAGTTAAAAAGTGCTACCAAGACTTTTGCCGAGGCATCTAGGGAAGTGCAAGTACAAGGACCACTGACTAATATTTGAGATACATAAATGGCAAACATCGAGGATATACAATAAAATGTGCCTCCATTTAATTCACCACTAGCCATTAATATTAAATCTAATATCGTTTTATAAGAGGCAGATGTAAAGATCACTATCACACAAGAGGAGTCAGCAGTTCTTGTTTTCTATGAAGAAAAAAGGCATAAGCAGAAGGGCAAAATGCAAGCAGAAGCAAAAATTGAAAAAAGGAAGTTACAACTTCTTGAAAAAAGGTTAGAGTCCATAGAGAAGGATAAGCCTTATAATAGTTTTAATGTTAATTATAATAGTTTAGTGCTAGATCTGATTATCCTGTCAAAGTTCAAAATTCCAAAGTTCAAAAAATATAGCAGATTCACATGTCCTAAGGTACATTTAATGACATAATGCCATAAAATGACTAGGTATGCCAAATATGAGAAATTGCTTGCCCATATTTTTCTTAAAAGCTTGATTGGGGCAATTCTAGAATGGTACTTCCAATTCAAAAGAAGCCACATGAGCACATAGAAAGATCTGACTTGAGCATTTTTATGACAATATAAGCATAGGTCAGAAATTCCTCTAGATCGAGGAATCCTCTAAAACATGATAAAAAATCCTAACAAGTGCTAAGAAGAATACACCTGTAGATGGAAAGACGCAGCTTTATGTGTTCAACCACCTCTCACTAATACAAAAATGCACATTTACTTCTTGGATACTTTGCCACCTCTATATTCTGACAAATTAGTTAGACATGTGTTCTCTGAGTTTTTAAATATTTTGTTTGCTTTAGAAATAATTGGACATGACATAAAAACAAGAAAGATCATAAACAATAGCTAGGTGGCATTTGTGAGACGAGAAAATGATCCTGTCATTAAATGCTAATAAGTCATGGATGATGGAAGCTGGATCATGGTAAGTCAAGAAAGTGAGGAAATCCATTCAGATAGTGTCCTTACCTCTAACCTTTGATCGCTTAATGATCCCAATAGGTTTATCCCTGTATCTTATAGCCCTTTATACAAAAATTTTTAACTTCAAGTTCTAAAAAGGAAAAACACCAAGGAGACAGTTTAGGTGATTTTGAGAACCATAAAAGGAAAAAGGATTAAGTTATATCATGCCCTACTGATTTCTAACACTGAGCTCTTCCCTTTGCTTATTTAACATCAAATGATTTTTGCTATCCCAGTAAAGCCTAGGAGACCTTCCAACTCGAAATTATATAATCCGAGTGTCAGATATGAGTATCACCAAGATCATTCCTGAAGAATCGCTATTAGGAATGCTTATGTAGCAAAATTCTAGGAGTTGGTGGAGGTCTATTAAGGATGATTGGTCTAAGGGTCATCGACCCTGTGGTAGTATGCTAATCAGGGGTAGTTTTTATTTTGACTCTATATCTCTATACCTTTTTTAACAAACTATGAATTTTGAAATAAATTTTGGTTTACAATTAGTGTGCAATTTGTCATGGACCATGAATTTTGTCAATAATGTTTCCAGTATCTAGGATAATGAAAACATTTTTACAAACTTTTTTTTTGGTAAATGATCACCAATCGGTTAAACTCTTTGAGAAAGGTCATTTACTTTCACAAATATGATTGTCTTAGATATTCAGCTATAGACCTTTCACCATCATAAACCTTTTACACCAAAATGTTCTTTCTCTATATTCCTTAAAGGTTGAATAAATAGGTTATGCTCCTAAAAGATTTAGATATCGATATTTTAACATGTGTTAAATAATGATAATAATTTTAAGATCTCTCTGATTTGGATAACCTTTTGCCATAACTTCCATGACACTCTTCCAAATCCTTGATTTAAGAAGGATGAGAGTAAAAATGAGTTGAAGATAACTTTTTCTCTTAGATAAAACCTTTTCCATCCAATACTTGATAAATAAGATGTGAAATCTGAGATTTTTTCATGCCAATTCAATTTTTTCTTTCCAAAGCTCAACCATAACCATGGTCCATTAGTAACTATGAAGCTGAAAATGTTGATGCTTACATCTTAAGCCTTTAAAAATTAATGCAACATCATGTTCTTGACGTACTCAAAATGATTTTAAAATAATCCTTTTTTCCTAGGGAAATATTTGTTAATTCAAATGGTTGTTGTTGAAATGACAGATTGCCATCTTTTTCTATCCTTTTGCAAATAAAGAAAATTATTCCCTTTGACATCCCCTTTGAGCTAGATAATTTATTTTCTTTCTTTAAACTCTAATCAAGGATCACCCTTCACATTGGGGGCGAGTGAAGTAAAGCTTTAAAATCAGAAAAGGTAAATTCCAATCTAAAGTTACAAAAAGAATAGGTCAAAAGTCATGAAGCAAATTTTAAAGACAGAATAAAGTTTAAATTTCAAGTTCAAATATTCAAAGGAAACGATGAAGAAAATTTCAAATTCTTTCAAAATAAAAAGTGAAGAAAAACACAATGAATAAAGAAATAAAGAGAAGCAAGAAAAAATAAAAACCTATGAACATAAGAAGAAATATAAATATGTTCTGTCTTTTAGGATACGTAAATAGGAATTCTTCTGAAAGAAATGATTTTCAATCCAATTACCCTTAAAATACTTGATTTCGACCAATTTATCCTTTTCTTCTGAACCTTAAACTATGGTTTCAACCTATTCAAAATTGGCACCATGCCTGATGTAACTGGCTAGGATGATAGCCAGTCGATGTTGGCACCCATAATGAAAGGCCCAAGAATAGCTGATAGCTTAACCCTCGATGAAATTGGCATTAAGCCTAAAAATAGATGATGGCTTTGGCCTAATCAAATTTGGCACCAAGCCCAAAAGTAGCTGATGACTATGTCCCTATAGAAATTGCTACCAAGCCTAAAAGTAGATGATGGCTTTGACCTAATCGAAATAGCACTAAGCCTAATAGTAGTTGATGGCTTAATCTCGGTGAAATTGGCATTAAGCCCAAAAGTAGATATGGCTTTAGCCTAATCATAATCGGCAACAAGCTTAGAAGTAGCTGAGACTCTGTCCTTGCAAAATTTATAGTTAAATGCAATAAATTGATGGTTGGTTATATATATATGTAAAAAAAGGAAAAAAGAAGAGAAACGATTGGTGTATATATATGTAGAAAAAGAAATCTAATGCAATTGGCATATATATACATAAAAAAAGGGCTTATACGGCCCAAACAAAATTGTGTCTATTTGGTCTTTACTCTATTCTTGATTCTCAGCAACAGTCAAAGAGGGGCAGCTACTGACATTTAATTCTGTCCAAGGCCCTTCCCTGATAATCCAAAAATATCCAAGATTAAGAATTTAGAAGTCGCATAATGAGGGTTAACTTCTCAAGGTGGACTGCATGTTTTCAAAACCTCTTTAGTTATGCCTAAATGACAGCATTTGCACGTGATAGAAATATTGCCATTTCAAGGGTTGTAGAGAAACAATCTTGGATAAAAGAGATGAACATAAAGGTAAAAAATTAGTTTCATAATTCTTTTGAAATTTTGAAATTTCTTTATGTAGAAGTTCAAATTTTTGAGAATTTTTCATAAAATTTAAGAAATTGACCATCATATATTTTTACTGATATATGTGTGGTATTTATGCCAATACTCACTCTAAAAAGTCAAAAATATTCAACGAAAAATTCGTATTGGCATTTTTTACCATAAGGTATCAAGTTCTCAATTTTGGGACTTAAAGCAAAATTTTTCGTAATCCCATGAATGTCATGCTCGTGAAATTTTTCTCGGTCAAATTATTTTGGAATTCATGTTTTATATTTATTATTCTTATGAATAAATATTTTGATTAATGTGCTGGACAAAATTCATTTTTATAAAATTTAGATATTTTTGAAATGTTCCTATTCCATGATATAGAGTTTTCTATTCTATAAATTTTTTTCAAGGGGATTTCTTTTTTTGGGTTTATAATTTTTAAAATTTTTCAAATATTTTCATTAAATTCATATTAAATCAATTTTTGAAAATTTAATTTATTTTATGAGTTTTGCATTTTTTTCATATAATAATTTTCTT
>JBBYHK010018576.1:0-55682 GCA_038382065.1 Adansonia grandidieri | reverse complement strand
TCCTTATGTAATCCATCAGGATCCTGTCTTCCTCCACTGTCCACAGACCCTTTTTATATTCACTCTTTTCTTCCATCCTCGATGCAGTTAGCCCTCCTAATTGCTATCAAAGAAAGAGAAAAAAAAAATTAAAGTATAAGGGAGAGGGAAAGGAGTGTGGAAGTTATGCACTTGGATATTTGAGAAGTTCAATTAGCAAAAGCCTCTGCTTATATAGTTGTAAGTCGTGTAACAGTTTGATTTGTGAGGGAATCAAAGAGGAAGATGCTTTGTGTTGAAGGCCTAGCAAGTCCCACGTCCTAAGCAATGGTTGAGGTTGGCTTTTATGTGGACACACTAGCATAGGATTGGAATTTCAGAAATGCAGAAAGCAGACGGGCGAGGCTTGTCACCTAAAAACATTATGCATTGTACTACAGAAGTTTGGGGCCCATTCTTCAAACCAGGGCCTCACATTCTACAGATAAAGTTACAAATTAAAAATAAATTTTACATTTTTGGGTATTTATTTTTTAAAAAAATAATTTGATTAATGAAAAATAAATTAAAATAAATTCATTTTTTGTCAAAAAATTTTTTATAAAATGAAAGATATTTTTTTTAAGTTGAAGGAAAGTAAAAAAAAATAATAATAAAAAAAAAAAAGGTGAATCTCTTCTTAAAGCAAAGGAAAAAAGGATTCATCCCCAATGTACGGGAATAGGTTCTTTCTTGAAACGAAACACGAAAGGATCGATCTTTAAGTGTATGGATTGATCATTTTTATATTAAAATTTTTCGAAAAATAATCAAACAAAAACAAAATTTTACACCTTTTCTTTTTTCTTTTTTCTTTTTCCCTTTTCCCAACCATAAATGACCATATGATGTAATAACTAATGTGTTCTCTTTTAGCATATACTAGAATTCTTCCCCTGCTTCGTTGGGGGATTTTTTTAATATTTATAAATATTTAATTCAATTAACAATTGCATAAATTTAAGTTGAATCATAGTAAATAAA
This sequence comes from Adansonia grandidieri, assembly GCA_038382065.1. Classification (NCBI taxonomy): domain Eukaryota; kingdom Viridiplantae; phylum Streptophyta; class Magnoliopsida; order Malvales; family Malvaceae; genus Adansonia; species Adansonia grandidieri. Next base: position 54,680 of record JBBYHK010018576.1, on the reverse strand, counting down.
TATCATTTATTTAAGTCATATTTTATATGTTAAGATTTTAAATAAATAATTTGAAGTTAAAATCAAATCATTATAACAAATTATATAAAATATGGGATTAATTGAGACATGACATAAATACAACATGAGAAAACAAGTAAAACACAACGCAACATAAAAAATAACATAAATATGATGCAAACACATAAATATATTAAAATCTATATAAAATAAATTATTATCATATAAATTTTATGTAACTCTATAATATTTTGAAAAAAACAAAAGGATAACACAAACATGAACACGTATAAACACATAAAAATTTTTACTAAATTGAACCACTATGATAAATTATGCAAAATATGTCATGAATTGAGTTACAACACGAATATAACACAAACTGTCATAACATGCCTCTTATGCGAATCTCGACACATCATAGTAGAAAAATTAATATTGTTCAGAGTAGGACTCAGTCGTCAGAATGAATCACTTGTCTGACTTTTCCATACAATTATTTCATAATAACTAGGCAATTAGAGTCACCATTAATTTTTTTTTGGGCTAGATACGATTGGATAAGGATCCCTTTAAAATTTGAAAATTTATTTTAAAATGATTGATTTTATTATTTGTCTGTAAACCAGAGTAAAGAGTTGGTAAGTCAATTAGTGTGGAGAAAGATTAACACCCTACGACACCCTAATTCGGTACCATCTAGCTATATGCTATTTTAAGTTCGGTTTTCTTAGTTTTAATTTTAGTATTTAATCACAATCCCTCTTTAAGTGCTTAATGAATTTTAAATAAAAATCCATTTTTTGTGAATTAAAAATTTTCCATGATCTCTTGAATTTGGTAGAATGTCGAATTTTATTTTAAAACTATTTTTTTAGGTTTGACATTTGAAAAGGATATTTTTGAATTAGGTACCTATATTGATATCTTTTCCAATGGAATGGCAAAAGATTTGAGAAAAGCCCTGATTCAAGAACATTGCCTTAATTTATTTTAAAAAATGATAATCGAATTTCATTAATGCATTTCTCATTTTGGGTATGCATATGAGAGATTAATCACAACATATAATTCATATAACAATAATTCACAAAAATAAAAATGTAAAATGGGTTGATTTAGAATGTATCTTATAAGTAACCCTGGTTATTTAAAGAAATAATTGATTAGTGGCTTAGATATAAGCTTAGACTTACATTGTGATTAAGGCATTAGAATTTTGAAGAAAATCGAATAGTTTAAGAAAAAATGAGAGAAAGAATTTAAAATATTTTGGGTAAATTTAAAACAAAAAAGGTAAAAACAAAATAATTGAGAACTTATGTAAAATTTATTAATTATTATAGAACAATGCATTTTTTAAAATTTTTAAGAAAAGGTGATAGTTAAAGTTGAAATCAAAAGAATTTTAGACAAAAATTTAAATTGATTTATCGAGAAAGTCTAAGCATCGAGACTGTTGTAACATGGTTAGGATGTGACTCACATAAGCTTTGGACTTATAGGTGAGTCAATCCCCCATTTCTATATATATATATTTTTGTTTGTGTTGGGGATTAAGTCGATAAGGTGAATAGCTCACTCGACTTAACCCTAAATAGTCATTAATGACCATTTAACTTTGAGTTGACACCAGTCTAGTTTTGGCCAAGTGAGACAACTCACCTACTAAAGTTCATATTTTGAGAGTTGCGAATTCCTCGCAAACAAACTTCACAGTCTATGTTAATACTAAAGATCACGTGAAAGGGTTCAAGAGTTAGTCACAATCATGAGTAAAGATCGATTCGTCTCATGATACCTAAAATTCATAGCTTTTAATTCGTGTTAATTCAAATTTTGATTTTGTTTGTTTTTGATATCCAGTATTCAATTGTATTCTCATATTTCAAAAATTTCTAAATTAAATTTATTATTCTGTTTGAGAAAATTAGGATTTTAGATACTTTTCAAATCAAAATATCTTTTGCACCTTACTAGGGGATTGGAGGAATATGAAAGTTTTATTTTCATGAAATTCAAAAAATTTTGATTTTACTCGTTTTTAAATAAGGTATACCTTTGTTTAAAATAATCGATGACGTGATTTCCATATGTTGTAAACACAAACTATTTTAACTCGAAAATACTACCTCGATTTAAAAAAATTTGATCTTATAGAAAAATATGGAAAAATTATCTTGAGACCCAGTTTTAACGAAAACTATGATACTAGATTTAAAAGACTTAGATTTGGTCAAAGAAACTAAAATATCCTCTAAAGTATACCTTCGATATGAAAGTATCCTGATAACTCTAATGGACTAAGTTTTAAGGTATAATTATTAAAACACCCCCTAAGGTATGCATCTGACATCAAGTATCCCGATAACTCTAAAAGAGTTGATAATGACATGAAATGACTAACATATCCCTAAGCACACTTTCAACATGAAAGTATCATGGTGACACTAAAGGACTCAATTCTAAAGTAAAATTACTAAAATACCTCTTAAAGTATACATTTGACATGAAAGTGTCTTGGTAATCTTAAAAGACTTGACAATGATATCTAATAACAACCATACCCTCAATGGGCAACCTAGATGGCAAATGTGACCTAAAACACAAAAATTACTAATAGGTCCTTAAACATTTCAAAAGTACACCTTTCTCTTAGCATACAAGACAGATTTCTCTTAGCCATGCGATGAGTAGTATTCTGTCAACAGAGTCGACAAAGCAGTCAACGGTAGTCGACACCTATTTTGACCCCTAAAATGGCTACAAATGTTATGAATGTTTCTAAAGCCTCATAAATTCCCTAAACGGGTAATTTAATGCTAAAATGACTTAAATAACCCTAAAATGCAAGGCTTTTAACAAATAGACCTTATACTTTTCTAATTTTTCAATTTGGTCTCTAGATGATTCAAAATAAAAAATAAACACTAAAGCTTATAAAAAATGTATGAAAAATTCACCAAGGTCACTAGAACCATTTGGCCAAACACCTTTGGCCTTAAAACAATTTATTTAAATTTTACAATTAGGTCTTTATATTTTTTAAAGTTATAAAAAGACCTTTGTTGTTAGAAATGCATAAAAAGCAATGAAAGCAAGACAAAAATGGATTAAAAATTCTCTAGAATACCTTAGGAGCATGAGACCAAAGCAAGAATTCACCATACAACAACTTTTCAAAATTGCAATTTATGAAAAATTGTTAAAATGGCCATGCGTGGCTCGGTCAAGGGTTGGAATTGCTTTTCCAAGCCCTACAAAATATGAAACAAATTAATTTGAACACCTAAAAATATCCAAATGTTGTGAATAGTCCTAAATAACTAAAAGAAGGGAAAATTTGCTTAAATGACCCTTTAGTATTTAGCCAAAACAAGAATGTCCCTAATAGAAAAAAAAATACTTCCACTAACCTAAGCTTCATGGTATAACAAAGTTATCCTAATATACTATCAAGCTCAAATCTCCACAGAATGCATGAAATGACAAAAATTTATAACATGCAAGCATAAATTTCATGATTTCATCAAAAAAGAAAACATACAAACATAATCCAATGAACTCTTACAATCAATATACATAACCAACTTGTAGAAAAGGAAAACATAGCATTCCAAACTTTGAAAAATATAACTCCATAAAAATCAACATTAGTGGTGAGATAAAGACCACTAAACTGGTCATGGCTTTCACCTAATATAATTAGGTTCCTTAAGCTATTAAAAGATATGAAGATTTTTTTGAAATAAAAAATGATGGAAATAGGATGTCATGGAAGATCGAATGAAAAAACCACTAAGAATAGAAAAAGAAAATACCTTTAATAGAATGGAAAATTAATCAAGAACCTTTCAAGCTTAAGAAAAACCAAAATTTTCTTTTAAAAACCAACATAAAACCTTTTTTTTTCAAAGAACCAAGAGAGATAAATGAAATGAACTCCCCTTAATTATAAGGGGAATGGTTTGGCCATAAGAGGAAAAATCCTTCCCTTGGCTGAATTTAATTTAAAAATAAAAGTTTTCTTTTCATTTTCAATTTCACAACAAGATGACCTAATTGCATTTTTACTATTATGTGCATGGGCATTGGTAGGCTATAGTGGGAGGTGGTGACATGATGAGGTTGAATGTGATTTGTCCCTTTGGTGCATGCTTCCATGTGGATTTTAGCTTAAAAAATTATAATTAATTTATTTATAAAATAACTTTATGATTAAATTGAAATAAAATATATTAGAAAAATAATATAGTGTATAATATATGATTTAAATGCTAATTTAATCAAATAAACTAGATTACATAAGCCTAGGATTAATTTGTGTAATCAAGTTTATAAAGTATATCCAAAATCGAGAAAAATCATGAATAAAATAACAAAAATATAAAAATAAATCCTAATTAAAATAAAATTAATAAAAGTAATATCATATGTAAAAAGTACAATTTACATGTCAAATTGATCAAATGAATTTAATTTACTAAGCTTTGGATTGGTTTTCTAAGCTTAAATAATCAAATAGTCAGTAAAATTAGAAATTAGAAAAATTCATGTAGAAAAACACTTAACTAAAAATTTCATTATGAAAATATTTAATTAAGACCTTATCCAATAGGCAGCTATATGACAGAGCGATTTTCATCACACGGAAGTTAACCTAATAAGTACATGGGCCAAGTTGGAGTAAAATGGTGATGTTTCCCATGACGTTTCTATAAGTTTCATCAAACACTCACACAATTGTCTGATTATTCTAGATATGAAACTCATCAATGGAGAGCTTGTTCAAGCATAATATGGACATTACATTCAGAGTTGACCCATTATCAATGAGCACCTTGGGCAATATGCTGTCTTTGCAATATATGGTGATGTGAAGGGCCTTGTAGTTTTCCCTTCCTACATGTAAGATTTCGTTATCGCTAAAAGATATATAGTTGTCAAGTGATGTTACTTACTAGATGATCCAACTGACCTATAGAGGTGTCAGAAGGGATATATACGTCATTTAAGACCTTAAGGAGAACATTCCTGTGAGCTTCTAAGTTTAATAGTAGTGATAGCACAAACATCTTGGTGGGTTGCTTGTTCAACTGATTGACGATGTTGTATTCGCTAGGCTTGATGAACTTAAGGAATTTTTTAGCTTGTTTCTCATTTACTAGCTCTTTAATAGCCACTAGGTTTGATTCTTGGGTTACAGATTCTGGTGCTTGAGGAGTAAGAGTAATGTTCTTTTGCTGGACTTCACTTCTTGATGCAGTTGGGGCATAATATCTGCCATTTTATGCTAGAAGGCTTCCCCCTAAAAGGTCAATGTTTACTACCTACTGACTACATTCTTTGATGATTAAAGTTTTGTTTTCGTATTTCCTAAGAATTGCTTTGCTGTCCTTATAAATGAAAAGGGATGGAAGTTGAATGATTATCTTTTACATAGGCTGAATAAGGGTAGCTTGGATAGTTGTTCAATTGTCAAATAAAACCAATGGTCTTCCAACCTTGCAAGGAATTATTCCCTTCCTTTTTTGTGGTGTTGATATATGGTATCTCATCTACTGACTTGGTATGTAAGGCTCACTGCCCTCATTCATTATCCTTTGAACCATAGCATAGAACGTTTTACATGTTTGAAGAGTATGGCCATAAATGGTATGGAAATCATAAAAGTTATTGGTTTATTCTTTTGTTCTTTTGGTTATGACTTGTACCAAGATTTGTAAAACCAGATTCGTTGGTGTCCTAACTTCATCTATAGTTTTTGTGATCTTACAGTCCTCTTCAATAGTCATTTTTTTGCATCAAAATCAGTATGGGCTTGAGATGAGCTAGTTCTAAAATCGAATTTTGGCCCTTGGTCCACTTTAACATTTTCTTTAGCTTTGCCATTAAGGGTATCTCTTTTGGTCACATCACTTTTCATGGTTTCGTCAATCATTCCATATAATATGACATCGTCTATGAAGTTTCTCAGGATATTCTTCATTATCTTTTTCTAATATGATGCTTGTAACATGCCGATGAATTTAATAGTTATCTCTTTCTCTATTAACAAGGGGTGAATCAAGGCAGCCTCTTCCATCCACCTTAGAGTATATTGCTTGAAGCTTTCGTCAATTCTCTTTTCCATCCTTATAAAGGTGAAACAATTTGAAACACAGTTTATGGTAAGTCTCTGTTCATCTATGGCATCAATGCATTCATCCTATTCCTTATAAAACTGGATTTCAGACTAGTCCATTATCCTTTGGATCATCTCTAAAAAAAAGAACGGTATTGCAAAATATGCTGTCGTTCGTAGTGGCAACAAAATGGTTTAATGGTTTTTTCATTTTGGTTTTTAACATCTGCCACTATTTTAGCTTTCACAAAGGTTTGCCAGTCTTTGCTTATTGGTGTCTTAACTTTTCTAATGCTTCTTTTGATCCAGCAACTTTTCCCATTGACCATCACATTTATTCTCAGTTTTACTTGGTTAGAAAGTGGATTGGCTCTAATACTTTTAGGCCTTTGTTCGACCTTGATCTCACCCTTTTCTAATAGGATCTGTACTTTTTTTGGAACGAGATGCAATTCTTGATATAGTGATGTGCTCTAGCATGATATTCATAATAGGCATTCTCATTGAACCATTTAGGATATGATGGTAATATAGTTTATGAATACTGAGGCCACTAGTTGACTTACTCATAGATAAGAATAAATCTCTTTGTAGGAGTAAAAAATGGCTCAAATGTTCCTTTCTTGGGGTACTTATTGATTATTTAGAGCTTTTGCATTGTTTGTATTATGGGGTTGCATGCCTTGAGCATGTTTTGGAGAGGATTCTATGTGAAACTCATTGTTGAAACAAATCCGGTCAAATAAACTGGTTGTGGTACTAGTGAATAAGGATTAAAGCCCAAATACATCATGTTTGAAAAGTAAATATTATGTGCCAAATACGGATTTTGAGTGAGCTTAGTAGGGTTTTCGCTAACAACATTCACATCTTTTTCCTTGCCTTTAGCCATTGACTTTTTACTTGACCCAAATGATTCTCCAAAGGATATCTTGCCACTTTTGATAGTATTATTAATCATTTCGCCTAATAACCACATCGACAAAATTCTTCATGGCATTTTCTACTAATCTTTCATAGTTGGGAGCTCTAAGGAATTGAAAAACATGACCTTCATCTTTTTCTCAGTCAAAGAAAGGTGAATTTGAAATACTTCTTCTCTCCATCTGTAAGCATATTGTCTGAAGCTCTCTAGGGATTTCTCTTCCATGTTTATAAGGGAAAGACAATCTGGGGCCTAGTTAGGTACATGTTTTCTTAATTAAGGAAAGCACGAGCTAATCTGCTTATGTCTGAATTCTTACGGGATCTAGCCCTATGTAACAATGAATAGCTGCCCTAGTCAGGCTATCTTAAAAGTAGTGAATTAGCAGTTTTTTGTTTTTCTTGCATCCAACCGTCTTATAATATATGAAAGTGGGCTGTAGGTTCTGTAGTCCCATTGTACTTCTCAAAACTTGATGCTTTCAATTTAGGTGGGATAATGAGGCAAAAAACTAGTCCCAAAAACTTGGTGTCTATAACCTAAAATTTGCTACTTTTTTTGATAACTCGAAGTCCAATGACTGATACTTGTCTAAGTCTTGATCATTTTCTAAAGACCTCTTCACTATGGGTCTAGGACTATGGGTCTTGTTGGTAAAGAGCTCATACCTAATAATCCTTAAACCAAATGGGGCACTATTATTGAATTAATGTAAATAAATGGTTGAGTTAATAAAATCATCATTACTGAAGTATACTGTTCATATGATGGTTTTTCTGAGCATTGATGGCTTTAGTACTGCCATTTAAGTTGCTTTGAGATTGACTGGTTCTTTTTCTGTGTTGACATTGCTCATTTGCTTTTTTTTCTTTTAAAACCTTGGATAATAGCTTTGTCAATTCTATAATTTGAGCTTGGAGTTCCTCATTCTTAAGGAGTGATTACTCCTAATACTCTTTATACATGAGCTTGAGTTGTTAGATGCAAGCTTGGTGATTATTTTCCATGGCTTTTTGGCAATTATGCATGTTATACTGATGATGAACGGGAAGTTCCATGTTCTGGAATATCTCTACTTTAGATTATTATCGGATCAGACTTTTATGATGTGTCATGAGCATGTTTGATAAGATAAGTATGCAATTATAATGGTAAATGACTATTACCATGAAAGAATAAAACAATAAAAGATTTAGATTAGTCATGCAAATGCGATATGGACAATTAGACTAAAGGACAACTTTACCAATAGCATTTTTCATTCACGCAACAAAATATCCTAATTACATGATTACATTTGGAAATGCCTGATAGGGTTACATTATTTGGTCACATGTTCTAAGAAATATAGTAGTTCTTGTTCATCGAATTTGATGGGTAGGATGTCACATATCAAGGATAGGGTTATGTTTATCAAGTATTCAGCCTCTAATTGGGCAGCATGAATCTGCTTAGCAAGATGGCAGTGGTGGTTTTGATAATTTTGACATGCCTGATCAACAATCCATAGCCACTTTTGTTCCTACGGCTTAAAGATCCATGCTAATTCATTAACGTGGCCTTGGTGAGCTTGCAAAAAATGCTTTAAATCTTAGATTCTGAGTGTTAAAGTTTCATTCTTAACCTTTTGCTCCGAGGTCCTAGGCCCAAGCTTTTAGCCATCCATTTTTCCTTTGGTAAGTTGATATAAGGGCACGGGTTTTGACAAGCTTTTTCCTATTGATTTTGACTTTTTTTTTCCATCGATGCAACTTTTTTTTGAAGGTATCAATTTCTACCCTCCATTCTACTGATGACTTGCTAAGACGCTAAGCCTTGCTTACTTTACTAAGTGCCATATAGTCTTTTGTTCAACTTTCAAGATCTTCTTTGAAATGGTTTTTCTCTTTGATGACTCTATTCATTTCACCATCTTGAAGATAGAGTTTCATTTCTAATTGGCTCATTTATTCCTTTAAATAAGTGATTTCCTTTGTGAAGGCTACTTTTTCTTGCTTGATCTCTCACTTGAGTAATTTGATCTTAGAGGAAAATTCATCAACTAACACTTGTGATGTTCCAACAACATACAAGGGCAAGGCATCATTAATGCGACAGACCCTCTATTTGTCATATCCCAAAGTCATACTATTTCCCCTTTAATACCTTTTCATACAACGAGTTTGTCTCCAAGCATAGAAGACTAGTTAAACTTTTGATTTGTAAGCAGGTTCACCATAGTCAAAATCCCATTATTTTAGGCCTTGGACGAAAAGAATTAGTTGTTGGCACTGAAATTGTTGTAGGACTAGGATAGGTGTGTAGCTAATGCTTCCTCATCATCCCATGAATGACACACAACTATAATCTTTGCATCGGTATATGATTGTTTGTGGTGAAAACCAAGGGGCTTTTCATGTCATCTCATCCTTTTTGAGATTCTAGAATTTTTAAACCCATTACTCTCTGGCAAAAAATTGTACGATATTCTTTTCTCTTCAAGGAAAAAGTGGTTGATAAGCCAAATATGAAGAAATGGCGTACATCTGATAAAGCAACCTATACCTAGTTTTTGCAAAAATTAAAAGCTTAAATGGTTTCAATGATGATGGTAGGTATGAGATTGATGTTGCAACATAGTCGAAAAAAGAGATTTACTACTATTGTTTTAACATAGCCTATGTCTTCAGAATTATGACCAAGCCATATATCGCCAGAGCATAGATATTTTAAGTTTTCAGCTATCAATCGTACTCACTATTGCTCCTTTTAGACTGAGCCATGAGTGCACTCATTATTCCCTTTCGTCTTGATATGACTCTTAATCTTAGACTCTGTTGCTCTGAGAATCTAAGCTAGTTTTTTTGTTGAAAGTTGGAGGTTGCAAAGCCTTATAATATATTCCATCAATCTTGGCCCTCTTAATGTTGAGTATCAGAGTATATTCATTGATTGTAGAGACCATACATATACGATTAAAAGTGAAGCATTGATATGCTAGGTTCCAGAACTAAGATGCTACTTGCAGCATACCAATATCCAAACAGACTTGCAATAAAAGGGCCATGTCTCTATATCACTTCGTGAATGATTTCCTCTTAGTGTTGTTCCAACTTGTCCATACATGCTTCAAATCTTGCCAATCATTTTGATGGTACCCTACTTTGACTCTTTCATGCATTATTGAGATATAACTGGGTTTGAGAACATCTCCATCTTCATGTTGCCAGCACTTTGACCAAGCTTGAACTTCTTTGAAACGCTTCAAATTATAGGTAGACTGCTGCTCCATAATAGACACCCTTTGCTAAACACTGAATCATTAGCTAATTTTCCTATAATGATGACGATTATGATGAAATGATGCATGCGTCAAACAAAAAAAAAGGGAACCAATTAGTGACCATATGAAATGTTAAGCATAAGAATCAAGAACAAAAACAAAATTGCATCATGAAATTTACCTTGATGATAGGTAGTTCAATGCCTAGGGATGAACATGATAATTATGATAGCAAATAGATGGCATAACAGCATGCTCGAGTTAAAAAATTTACCTATAATAAGATACATGATACCTTACAGGGACAAAACTAACCAACTAAGTGGTAACATTCATTCATTACCCTTGTTAAGCCATTGTTTGGATAGTATAACAGTTTGTTTAGACTAGAGAAGGCTCTTTTAAGATGACATGGGGCATTATAGATGATGACATTCATTTATCATCACCCACTTATTAAACAAGGTTTGCTATAGAACATGATAATGAAATAAAATAACAAATACAGGTGGCAATGTTTATCCATCATTGCCTACATAATCATGGTGAATAGAAGTAAAGGTAAGAAGTGTTTCCTCTAGGGTTTAGGTTATTCTAGCAGCACTCTATTATGGTTTGACATGGTTTGGCTTGTAAAGTTTATTATATGGTTTTAAGTTTACACTTAAATTGGTACCTGAATCACTCTGCTATTTGATGAGGATAGTTGAGGCACCTCGATCTTAAGTGCATCTTGGTTTGGTGAAATAGGTTTGATTTAGTGGATGTATTTCCCTATGCAAATGTAGAGGGGTACTCAGGAAAGACATAAGTAATTTACACCCTAGAACGTCTTGCCATGCCTATGCGGAGGGTTAACACAAAGACGGATAGCGAACTTCTTCCTAATAATTAGAATGTTAGCCTCATAATTGAGTTTGGTGGGAATCTAATACAAATGTATGTGCATGGTGTGTGTTAAGAAAATAATCCAACCTTTTGTTTTACCTCTATATTACCATACTTATTTAAATCGATTTTGTTCGGGAACAGAGTAGTCCTTGATAACCATAGGACAAGAATCATAAAAATTAAAAAGTTAATAGATAAAGATAAAAGGACATTTTATCTAAATAATGATGGAAACTAAAAAAACCAAAGACCAAACGAGACATAGCTAGTTGTTGACTTGACTCTCAAAGTTATCTTTACTGGAGTCACCAAGTTATCATTACATACCCCTTTATCTTTGACGATTTGAAGTGAGTGAATGTAACTTAAAAGATATATGATGGTGTCGTTACACCTTTGAGTTATCCCTTGATTGAGATTTGAATTAGGTGTAGTGATATGAAGGGGAAAGAGACCGTTGGGTGAATCATTCATCCAATTAGTCTTGAAAGACTATTATAAAGTGGCCATAAATTGGGAGTTTCCATCGATCATTTTGGGCTAGGCATGATCGAATGCCTGTTGAAAATGCTATTCTGAGTTACAAAACTTAAAATATCAATTTTAAGGTCTATGAGGTCCAAAGATTCATTGGTTGGGTTTGAGAATTGGTTACGCATAAGGAAGGATTAGCAGCCTTACGATGCTCGAAATTGGTACCTACTAACTGCATCTTACTTTAATTTTGATTTACGATTTCACTTTATCATTATTTCCATATAATCTTCTTTAATGCATGAAATTTTGTAAATTATAGGTCCAAGTTTTGAAAGAAAATTTATATCACCTATATGCTTGAAATATGGAAAACATAGGGGTTTTTGATAAAAATAGTTTTCGGATTAAATTTTAAAAATTTGGATATTTTGCATTAGGCACTAGAGAGATACAAATATGGAAATTACCTTGTAATTTTTGAAAATAATTTTAAAATATGAATGTACAATGGTCACTACAAAAGGAAAACGTCTTACAAAAATGAAAAGAAATATAATAACACCACATAAAAGCAATCACACATAAGAATGTAAAAAAAAGGGACAACCAAAATGTATCTCATAATTATCTTCAATTATTGAAGAATAACCAAGATGGAAACTTTGAGACATGTTTGGATTTAGTGGTAACTTGAGGTACAGAAAAAAAGGTTTTGATGAAAATGACCTGGGATGTCTAAGAGAAGAAATTAGGATTTTTGATGAAATTTGAAATGCGGGGTTAGAGTATTTAACACCCATTATTATTATTATTATTATTATTATTATTATTATTATTATTATTATTATTAGTGTTGTTGTTGTTGTTGTTATTGTTGTTGTTGTTGTTATTATTATTATTATTATTATTATTATTATGTACTAAGGGGCTTAAGTGCTAATTCTTAAAACCGAAGGATTTATGTACCAAAAAAATGTAATAAGAATTTTATTTTATTTTTTTCTCTTATATGTCTTAGAGCAAAGAGGAGAAGTAGAGAAATAAGAAGATGAGGGAAATAAGAGGTCTGGAATTTTGGAAAATAGCCAAGCTATTAAGTTTTTCTCATTATCTTCTAAGAAGTAAACTTAGTAATTGTCATTTTATATGTTTAGTTTAACGCATAGTAGGAAACCCATAAAAAAACCCAAGCTTGTATCCATGGCTGGCAACTTTGCTAGCAAAATTTTCAACATGGAGCACCCCTTTTAGGCTACTCTTGGCCTTAGGTTTCTAATGGAACAAGTTTGAGTTAATTTGGTTGGGTAGATTGTAGGATATGATAATTTAGATTATGGGTTTAATAATGATAGATCAATGATTTAGGTTGTTGGAAATCCACTATCCGGTATCAGATTTAGGTGATTCTTGAGTTTAAATTTTAGTATGAAATGTCAAGTTTAATTTATCATTGGTGGTTTGATCTGATGATTTACGTGTTAAGAGAATCGAAAGCCACAATTTGGCTACCTGAACCTAAAAACCCAGAAATCTTGGTAGGATAATGACTACCAACCTACTTTGGTCTTTCCAAAAATGATTTTTGAACACCATGGTTTTTGATTCAAAATTTGAATAATGAAATTATGATGTGTAGGCTTCATTTTGGTATAAAATATAGCCCTAGATTCAATTTATGTTATGAGTTATAAGGTTTTAAAGTAGACTAAATAAACATATTTTGATATTTTGGAAAAGTTAAGAAAAATTAATTTTTAAGCATTGAAAAATTAATTTTGATTTTTATTTGATATATTTTGCTATAATTAGTCATGATTTTTAATTATACAATTTTATTGAATTTTTCAAAATTTATATAACATATGATAAAGTCTTGATTTTATGAAAAAAATAATAATACTACTAATAATAACAATATGATTTCTTTTGAAGTTTCTTACTTTCCATTATGGTTTTGACTAATTTTCTTATGTTAGAAAGGTATAGTAAATGTATATTTGGGGTTAAATAAGCTTTAAGGAGCAAATGTGACCCTTTTAAGAGAGCAAACTTAATTGGTATTGGTTCAATTTAAAGAAGTCACTAGGAGCATTGCGTAAAAGTAATGTATGAGTGGAACTCATAGTAGTTGTGGTTTATATGTATTATAAGGCTTTAAAGTATACTTTTGACTTGATTTTTGAGCTCAAAAGACTCGAGTTGCCAAGTAAGTAACTTACCGAATCTCTTATTGTTTTATAAAATGCATAGATATATTATGTTTAATGTGAAAACAAGTCTTTATATGGATTATTTTGAATATGAGAATAATTTGAATTCTATGAATCGATTTTTGGTTGTGCTTGAATATGCTTTGAGTCTGTACATTAAGGAATATGTTTGATATGATTATGATTATGAAGAATGTTTTTGTTCTTGCGATTTTGGGTTCTACATATTAATTTGATTAAGATTGTTATTGGTTTTGAATTTGGCTACATTCTAGACCTTACCATTAGGGATAAATACAATTGCACTATATGTTAGCATTGCACTTAACCTTTCTCAAGTTATATCATGAATATGGACCTTGCCACTAGGGAGAAAGTGGTCAAAGTCTAGTGTTATTTGACTAGGCTACGTTCTAGACCTTGCCATTGAGGATGAATACCATGGCGCATATGCTAGCATTTGTGTATCCTTTCTGAAATTGCATTATGATTTTGGACCTTGCCACTAAGGTGTATCTGGTTGTAGCCCAAATTGAATCTGAATATGAATTTGTTGTGAACCTAGATATGAATATGAATATGAATGTGAATTTGTAACCATAACCATTATCATTATCTTATCCCTTTATTTGAATATGAAATATGTAATCACTAAAACTTAAATTGTGAATGATTATAGGGTGATGTGGTTATGATTCTAGTATGAGTATTATGACAAAATTCTTTTGTTTGGCAAGAGTTTTCAAGTTATTTTATACTTATATGATAGTAACATATGATGACCCAGGTAGTGAGTCAGTTTGTTATTTACTAAGTATTTTATACTCACTCTGTCGATTATAATTTCTTTACAGATTTTGGTGAGTACTATAAGGTGATTTTGATGCAAGAGATCATCTCTAGTTTTTAAGATATTTTGAGGTTATAAACTTATTATTTTGTCAAAATAGCTTAAAAACTGCTAGTTTATTCATTTGGAAAAGCTAAGCTTGCAAATCTCCAATGATATGTTGTATAACATCTTTTACTTTTGAAAATTTTGATGTATTTGGATTTGCTAACCAATTTTGGTACAAAAAAATTTAGAATCCATAGCTTTACATATTTGCATAAGTATATGGTGGCTGTTACGTCCCAAAAAATAGGTTTAGGGTGTGGCAGAGTATACTTGTGGAAGGTGAGGTTGGATTATCCCTAGTAGTGATGGATTTAATTCATTTAAAAGAAGGTTTTGATCGAAAGACCTCTTTGGGAGGTCCAAGGAAAGAAAAAATTTAGGTTTCAAATGAAAAGCAGGGTTAGAGTATCCCCTTGGAAAGTAGAGTTGGAGTATCACCAAAAGTAAAAAATATATATATATATATTTAAAAAAGGTATGATTAAGAATCCTAAAAAGATCTTGGAGAAAGAAAATTTAGATGATACATGAAAAGTAGAGTTAGATATCTCCTCAGAAAGTGGGGTTGGTGTATCCCTTAAAAGTAAAAATTTTGATGTTTATGTAAAAAGAAATGTTTTAGCTAAAAAAGGTAATTTGAAAATAGAACCCAACAATTTGAATAAAATTATTTTATTATTTTAGCCTTAATTTGAGCCTAAAGTGTTTGTGTTGAATTACATGACTCCATGGGGATTTAATTGGGTGCACTTTGAGATGTTCAAACATCTTGATAAATCAGTTTTGGAAATTAGGTTGATTTTAACTGCAAAAACAAGGGACAACATTGCACTATCTCCTTTCCTGAATTCATTTTGAGTAAACTGTGAGGTGCTAGAAGCTGAACAAGGTACCATTGGAAATGTAACTCGATAAGATTTAGTATAAAAATATTTCAAAAATCCTAGAAACTCACTTTCTAGGTGAAATTAATTTTTGAAATTATGATTTTTTTTATATTGGTAGCTTGTTTAGAGGAAAAGAAGTAATAGACTTTGGAAAATTGTCCTAGACTTATTCAGTATCTTTAACTCACAAATCATACCTTTCCAAAAAAGGGAATTTCATTAAATATCTTGGAAAAAATTTAGGAAATTCAAAAAAATCGTTATGGGCCGAAATGACCCAAACAGAATACAGTTTGCCAATTCAAAGGGCTTTGAATTGAAAATGTCTAAAAAATCATAACTTCCTCATCCAGAATGATTCGAGTAAAATGAGACATTGTTGGAAAGATAATTCGATGTTCTATCAAAGAAAAATAGCAAAAAATTCCAAAGAAATGGTTTTTGTCTTAAAAATAATTTTTGAATAGTAGGCATAGTGCTACTGAGCAAAAACAAAGGAGTTTTTTGGTATTTTTAGGTTTTTCAAGACTAGACTCGAGCCAATGAACATCCATGACAAAAAGGAATACGTGACATAGGCATAATGAATTCATTCCACAGTCTCTGAGTAGTTTGGAATAAGGAACAATCCATTGACCATACCACTAATAAGGGTATTGCATTTAAGATCAAGGCTTAATATTTTAACAAATAAAAGGGTTTTTTTTCTAAAAAATAGTATTTTTGGAGTTTATCCAACCATGAATCCAAACCTAAAAAGTTTGATTTATCCCCAAGATTGGAAAACTAATTTAGTGAAAACATTAAATCTTGCTAGTATTCATCTATTAAAGGTAGCATATATCTAACCCAGGGTTTTTAAAAACCAGATTTTGCAATAAACAAGCAAGCACTTTGACATAAATTCATGAAGAAAATGCAAAATACATAATAGTGAATATAAATAATACATTCAATCAAACAAAGATGATGTTCTGGCAATGGAAAAGTTAGCAAAACAAAAAAAAGATGATGACAAGTAAGATGCATGAGAATGTTAGTATAGATGATGGCATGAACTTGTTTAAACTAGGGAAAGAAAAAAACCTAGAATCTTCGAAAAGACATTTTTATTTCATGGAACATACCAAGATGCAAAAAAATGCATGAATATCCTCTAAACATGTTAAGATCAACACTCAAGTATGAGTTGAATATGTGAATATGGATGAAATATGACAAGAAATGCATGAACAGAGACTGTTGTGATGGTGAAAATGAAACATGACATGTTTAGCCATCCAAGGCAACATTGAGGCATCAAAAGATCATCGAAATCCTATGACTACCATAATTAAGACTACAATCATGCATGAGAATTGTAAAAGGGTCATGATAACATAAAAAGGTTACTAGAATGATGCAAATGTTGAAAAAAAAAAAGTAGAGTAAGAAGAGAAAATATATGAAAGGCTTTTAGCTTTAGCTTTTTCTTTTGAGTAACAACTTTGCATGCACCTTCTTCCCTCTTTTTATGTTGAGCAGAAATAAAATGATGTGAGTAAGAAGCTCTCTGATTAGAATGCGGATGGAGGGGAGTGTTGAGAGGAAATATTAGTGGAATAGAGGATTTTGACAGGGTTTCTAGTGGTGGTTTTGAAGAGCTACAGGAAAGGAAAAGGGCTTTTGTTTTTTTTGATGGTTGAAGAATATTGAGAGAATGCATCAGAGTGAGTGTTTTCTTTGTTGAGAATGTGTGTGGTAGGGTTTTCTGTTTTTTCTCACAACTGAGCCAAAGTTGGCATATATAGTCAAGTGAATATAAAGAAAAAAATACAAAAGCAATGGCATTATAAGGTTTTGGTACATGTATTTCATGCAGAGATAAGGTACTGTGCTTAGTTGCCATGGAAACTCATTGATTTGCTTAGAAAAAATAGTGGATCAAAACCACTATATGCAGTTGAGCATTGAGAAAAACCAGCCTTACCCTTTAGCAATCTGCATAATGTCATAAAATGTCCCTTGTCATTGGTTATTTAGGCTTTAAAAATTTGTTTAAATCCAACCACAAGTCCATAGCTAAGGCCTGGGATGAATTTTGGTGATTTTTGGTGCAAGAAACATGTTTAAGTCAAATTTTTGCATCAATGGTGTAAGGGCTAAAAATGGCTTGACCTGGGTGAAAATGACTTAGTGTATCCATAAAAAACACTTTGCATCAATACATAAAGCAATTTTTTGCCTATGAGTATTGATACAATGAAGCATGTATTGATATCAAGAGCAAAAAAAGTTTTCAGCCTTAAGCCTTAGAGGTTGAATCCATACTACATGGGCTTATACTGATATTCTAGCTTGAGTATCATACATTTAACCAAAAATTAGAATTTTAGCTACTGCCAAGGCTTATCGATGCAAACATGTTAAGTATCAATAGCACACCCTAGGTCTTGATACTAAACCCTCTTTTATTGATACTAAATGTGAAAATTTGAATTTTTAATGATGTTAAGTATCAATAGCATACACTAGGTCTTGATACTAAATGTGAAAATTTGAATTTTTAATCAATACCTACACACAAATATGACTTGGACATACCTTTGGCTTTTTGAATTACCTTATTTTGGCTGAAATGATTGGAAATTGACCCATGTTCATTCGTATAACTCCAAAGATGCCAAGATGATGACCTTCGATGAGTTAGATGATAGCCTCCGATGCCTTAGATGATGGTCCAAACAAAATAGGGCGTTTACAATTATGACAAGTTAAGTATATACGGACAACATAATGACACATTTGAGTTAAAAAATCACCTCTATCGAGGTGATATGATACCTCGCAGCATAAGTTAATGACCTAAATGAGGATATCTCTATGCCATTGCCTAGTATTTAGCATATGTTAAGCATCGGTTAGATAGCATAATAGTTTACCCAAATAACGTTTTGCCATTATCGAGGTGGTACGATACCTCTTAAAGACAAAACTATTTGACTAGGCAGTTGATGTTCGTTCATCACCATTTATGATTGCCAAGCATTAAGATGTCATTTAGATAGCATAATAGCTTATTTGGGTTGGATATGACTATTTTTAGGGTGACATGATTGTTTTATCACTGATAGCTGTAAACATTTAATTTTGTCTGGCCTTATTTCAAATAGTCCTAATTATCTGAGAATGAGAACTTAGTGGCCACCCTAGTAGAGGAGGACTTCTGCTAGGTGGACTTGGTATTTTTATAACTTGTTCAATTATATCTAAATGGCCACACGTGCACATGATGGCAAAGTATCATTTTGAGGGTCAATCTAGGATAAAAAGAACAAATATTCAAAGAAAAATTGGTTTTTAAGTATTTTCTTGTCAAATTTTGGAGATTCATTTCTGCGAATGATATCACAATCAAATTTCTCATTATTAGAAATTTTTCAATTTTTTTTTTAAAAATAGGAAGTTGATCGTTATATATTTTTCTAGATACTCGTGCAATATTTATGACAATACTCACTTTGATATCAAGGAAAAATTCTTATTGGCAATTTTTACCATGAGGTATCAAGTTATCAATTTTGATATTTAAATTTATATTTTTTACAATACCACAAATATCATACTTGTAAAAGTTTTTGAGGAAAAGTTCGTTTTGAATTTTAACTTTTCATCTTTTATTTCTTTATAAATTAATATTTTGATTAATCTATTGAGGTTAATTCATTTTATAAAATTTGAACATATTTTTGAAATTTTTTATTTTCAAGATACAGAGTTTTCTACACCGTAACTTTTTTAGTTGGATTTTTCCAAGTTTATAATTTTTAGAATTCTTAAAATACCTTTGTTAAATTTATATTGAATCAAGTTTTGAAAATTCAATTTATTTTGTAAGTTTTGCATTTTTCTAAATAACAATTTTTTTTCATAAAGGTTTTTCTTGTAAAATTTTATGAATTTTTTATTTTTAATTGTCTTTTCTTGCACATAAGACTTCTTAAAAATTTCTTTTATAATTCAACACTTGAAATTTTTATAAGAAAATTTTATTATTTTTATTATTTTAGGCCAAAATTTTTTAATGGGCCTAAAACTTGTAAATTTGGCTAATAGGCCCAGTAAGCTCATTTATTTCTCAACAAACCCAATAAGCTTTACAAGCCCATTTTTTTTTGTTTTCCACCAAGTCCATTTCGTTCTCTACAAGCCCAATTTTGTTAATTTTTACCAAGCCCATTAACTTTCCAACAAGGCCCAATTAGACCCATTTTATTTTTTAACGAGACCCAACAAAATTTTTTCTTCATTTTTTTCTCTTTCTAAAATTTTTATTAATTCTTATTGGATGCAAAATTTTATGTGGAAATTTAATTTGGCCTTTTACGTGTTTAAATTCTAATTAAAGTTGTCAATTTATACCTTTTTATTTCTTACAATTTACTCCTTTTGCTTTAATTTTTCATTTTTTTCATAAAATTTACCATTATAATTTTATTTATTCATACATTTTCAAGAATTTGCATATATGAATTTCTTTTTTAGAATTTGCTAGTTTGGTTATATGGGAATTAATTTAACCAGGATTAAGTTTTATCACTAAGTTTAATATTATCTAAATTAGATTTTTTAGGCAAAAGTTCTAAGTGACATGCATGATAAGTCATATAAAATGGCAAATACATTTAACTAAAGCTCATCGAAAGCTAAATAATTTGGAAAAATAAACAAAATCAACAAAATAAAAAATAAATGAAAAATTATATGGTCATTCAGCCAAGACGTTTTCTTGGACCTCTTGATCGATCTTACTTCTTATAAATAAGGGGAAGAAGTTTTCATATGGAGTTTAGTGCTTCCATAAGCAAAAACACCAAAAAAATAGTTTTTTTTTTCAAGTTTTCAAGCTTTTTATGTAAATTCATTTGGAAAACTTTTGATTTTTGTTGATTTCATGCATGTTTCATCCTTTTAATGAGCTTTGTGAATAGTTGAGCTTATGGATGTTAAAAGGCCAAGTATGAAAACTATGAGCAATGTTTCTTGATTTTGTTGTTAAATTTGATTTTTGTAAGAAATAGTTTGATTTTCATCAAATTAATTCATGTTTGTTGATAGAAATAATGTTATTTTCATATGTATATAGTTTTGGGCTATTTTACTTGATGTTTTCATGTTGATTATTAATATACATGTTAATATATTCATGATTTTATACATGTTTAAGCTTAGTTGAAATTTATGACATGTACTGCTGTTGATCTTTATAAAATTATGTATGAAAAAATTCTATTTTTGTTGCCATGGTGCTTGTTCGAATGTGATGATATGAATGAAATAAATTTTGTATGCTTGATTTTATGATATTTTGGAATATTTTATTATATTTAAAACTTGTAGGGACATATAAATAATTTTCCAAAATTTTGAAAGCCTTGTAAAAGTGGTTCCAAGCTTGGCCGATTTTGATATTGATGAATTTTTTATGTATTGATATTTTAGGCTATTTTATAAATATAGAAATTATAGGGATTAAATTGCAAAAAATTGCAAAATTTTTTCTAGGCCACATGTGTTTGGCTGAATATGTCTTGTGACCTTTAGAGGTGTTTTCATGCTTATTCTAATATGTATATATATGTTTCATGCATTTTTTATCATTTTGGAGTTATTTTGTAATTTTAGAATGTCTAAGGACTTTTTTACAAAATTGCAAAAGTTTTGTTCCAAGGCCATAAGTGCATGGCCGAACTGATTATGTAATTTTTAGATGTGATTTTTATGTTGATTTGGATATGTTTGATGTTTAATTTTGTGTTTTAATTATGTAGGGATAGATTTGCAAATTTAAAAGAGTTATGGACCATTAGGAAAACCTAGCTTTTTTGGTCAAATGGTCTTTTTTTACATTAAATTTTCCCTATTTAGGACATTTTAATTATTTTTAGCATTCCTCGGATTCTCTGGGGGGTGATAGAGTATTAAAAAATTTTAAAAAAATTTTATATTCTTTTGGTTCTTAAGTAAGGTACAAAATGTAATTTTAAAAAGTTTAGGGCTTAATTGCAGTTTTTGCATTTTAGGTCACCTTTAATATCCAAATTACCCATTTAAGAAAAAAATTTCATTTTCTATCATTTTTATTTTAAGGTTATTGAGATACCTTAGTGTTGAAGGTACACCTTAGGAGGCATTTTAATAATAGGGTTAGGTTCACCCTTTTATAATGATATCAAGTCTTGTAAGCTAATCGGAATACCTCTATGTCGAAGGTAAACCTTAGGGATATTTTAGTAATTTATGTTAGAATCAAGTCCTATGTGATCACAATGATACTTCTAAATGAAAAATGCATAGTAGAAATACCTTTTTGTATATATGATATCTAGTCTTTTAGGTTACTAGGATACTTTCATGTCAAAGGTATCCTTTTGGGACATTTTAATAAATTACCTTAGATCTTAGTCTTTAGAGTTATCAAGATATCTTTGTGTCAAAGATACTTTAGGGGAGATTTTAGTCTTATTGACGATGTTTAGGTCCTTTAGGTCTAGTTTTGTATGTAGGGTTGAGATGGGTCTTAGGATAAATTTTCATTATTTTTCATAAATTCAAAAATTTTTAAATTAAGGCAAAGTCTCTGAGTTAAAGTAGTACGCAAAATGTTTCCCGAATTATTTTAATAATAAGATACTTTTTTAAAAAAAATTAAGATTTTTTAATTTTCACAAAATAAAACTTATTGTATTTCTTTAGTCCTCCAGTGGGAGCATGAGATATTTGAATTTTTAAATAAAACCTTTCATGTTCCTCTAGTCCTCTGATAGGGGGCGGAAGATATCTTAACCTTTTATGTTCCTCTAGCTTTCTGGTGGGGCACGTAAGAGATTTTAATTTTTAGAAAACACCAAAAATCCAATTTTCTTATACGAAATAATGAATTGGTTTCATAGAATATTATTTTGGGAATTATAATTAGATACTATATATTGAAACCAGATTAAAATCAAAATTTAAATTAACATGTGGTTAATAAGCTACCAATTATTAGGAGGCATGAGAGGGATCGATCCTTACTCATGATTGTAATTGACTTTCAGACCCTTTCATATGATCTCTGGTATTATCATAGACCTCAAAGTTTGCTTTTAAGGGTTTTGTAACTCTTAAAATATGACCTCCAATAGGTGACCAATATCACCTAGCCAAAATAGATTGTGGACTTCAAAATAAATGTCATTTTGTAACAACTATTTAGGTTTAAGTCAAGTGAGCAATTCATCTTAACTATTCAATCCCCAGACACAAAAAGATAAAAAAAATAACAATGATATGGCCCTAAAAATAGAAAATAATGATATACAGATGTATAAGAACAAGGGTTACAACAGCTTTTTATGTTAGGCAAGTTAGGATTCGCATTTGGGCCATGTTGCAACAATGACATTTGCTTGGCATCACTTACTTATTGACAAAGGTCAATCATCATCGAATGGCATAATAGCATGTCTTGACAGTAAAATGACAAACGAAGGCAACAATGTTTGTTCCCTATTGCCTACGTAACTATGATACATAAGAGTAAAGGTCATAAGTGTTTCCCTGAGTGTTCTTATTCTTTGGGTCATTCTAGCAGCATCTCGATAAGATTCGACATGGTTTAGCTTGTAAGGCTTACTATATGAGGTTTACATTGAAGTCTAAATAGGTCCAGATTGCTCTTCCATCTAGTAAGATAGTCGAGGCACCCCAATCCTAGGTCCATTCAGACTTGGCAAAACAAGTTTGATCCGATGGATGTATTTCCCTATGAAAATGCGCAAGGTTACCAACGAGAGACATAGGTAATTTACACCTTAGAAGTTCTTGCTATAACTATGTGAAGGGTTACTCACGAAGGCCAATAGCTCACTTCTTCCTAATATTTGGGACCTTAATCCCACCATGGAGGTTGGCAAAAGTCTAATGTAAATGCAAGTGCATAGTGTATGTCAAGGAAACAATCAAACCTTTCATTTACCCCTTATTACCAATGTATGGAATTGATATCTATACAAGAACAAGATAGTCCTTAACGATCACAAGATAAAAAACATGAAAGTAAAAGATTAATCGACAAAAATGAAATGGGATTATAGTTAAATAATGATCAAAACCAAAGAAACCAAGAACTAAGCAAGACATGGCTAGTCATAGGCCTAACTCTCTAAATTGGTCCCTACTAGAGTCGCCAAGCTATCAACAATGTGCCCTCCCTTCCCTGAGAAGTGCATTAATGACTTAAAAATATTTTTCTCAATAAGAAAGTATCCACTTAACCAGGACTCTTCCCTTGTTGACATGCTAGAAGCAAAAAGTAAAGGCTCTCAACACTTGATCATAAGTACGGACCATTGAAAAAATCACTCATGCAACTGGTCTTGGGTGGTTGCCACTAAGTGGCCAATGTTTAGAGTTGCAATTGACTATTTGAGCTAAGCATGATTATATGCCCATTGAAATTGATATTCTAAGTTGCATAACTCTACAACATCAATTTCATGGTTTCATAGTCCAAAGATTTAATGATTGGGTTTAGGAGTTAGTTATGCACGGAGAAGTATTAACATCCCTACGGTGCCTAAAATTGGTACCTTCTAGCTATGTCTTAACTTGGTTTTAGTTTCTTTAGTTTTGACTTGTCATTATTTCTATATAATCCCCCTTCTTATGCATGAATTTGTATAAAACAGTGAATCTGGGTTTTAAAAGAATTTAATCCCATGTGTGTCCTGGAAAGGTATGAAGCATAGAGATTTTTGATAAAAATGATCTCTGGATTTTATTTTAACCAAAAATCATATATTTCTTGTTAAAAATTGGAGGGATACTGACAGAAACATTACCTTAATGAATTTTAAAAAGGATTTGAAAATATGAATGCGAAGTGAACACGACAAAGAGGAACATATTAGTAAAACAAAAAATGAGATAATATCACAAAAAATGAATCACACAAAAAAAAAAAGGAGGGACCATCAGAATGTGCCTTGTAATTGTCATCGGTTATCTAGAAATGACCAAGTTAGTAATTTTTTAGATGCATTTAGGTCCATTGGTTGATAGAGGTGTAAAAATATTGAGGTTTGAATTTTTTGAAAAATACATAAAAAATTTAGGAAAAAGAAAGTCTTTTGGACTATTTTTTTTTAAAAAAAAGAAGATTGGAATACTTAAATTGACAAATGTTGGCTATTTCTTGACGAAAATGACTTTTTTGTCAATTTTATTAAAAAATAATAATTGATAAAAAATGGAAATTGATAAAATTTAGAAAAATGTTTGTGTCTTGATCCAAGCCTAGGGATTTGTTGACACATGCTTTTAGACTCAGTGAGGGTTGACAAGCTCATTTCGATGCATTTGAATGTCATGGAAAGGGTTTAAAAAAAAATCAATTAATTTTGATATCTGCTAAAAATAAGGATAGCATCTCACTAGTCCACTTTCCAATTTTATTTTGGGCTGATTTAAAGGTCTTAGGGGTTGGATAAGGTATCTTTCCAAAGATGACTTGATGAGGATTAATATAAAAATATTTCAAAAATCTAGAAAATCTCTTTCTAGGTGGAAATGATTTTTGAATTCAGAACTAGTTTGATGCTAGTAACATATGTGGGGAAGTAACGTAGCAGAATATCATTTGTGACTTATTTGAAATTATTAAATCACAAACAACACCATTCTAGAAAGAGAATTTCATGAAATTTTTGGAAAAATATTTAAAATTTTTTTTAAAAAAATCATCTAGTGGGCCAAAATAAGCTAAACAAAATGCAAAATAGCTGATTCTAGGGGTTTTAAAAAGCGTTGGTTTGAAAAATTGTAACTCCCTAATCTAGAATGATCCAATGGCAAATGAGAAACCATTAGGAAGGTAATTTGATGCCCTTTAAGTGAAAAATATCATAAAATTTAGAAAACATTTTTTAGGGTTCAAGATAATTTTTCAAGTCATGGTTATAGTGCTATCAGTGCAAAACAAAGGACTTTTATGTTGTTGAGTTTCCAAGATCTAGACTTGATTTACAGGCATTCGAATGTTTGTGACAAAATAGGGCTCGGTAATAATGGCTTCACAAGCTCATTTACATGATCCCAGAGTAGTTTGGGATGATGGCACAACCTATTAACCATGTCACTAGCAAGGGACATTAGACAACAGGATCAAGGCACAAACGACTTAGGACAAATAAAAAGACATTTTATTTTTAAAACTCAAATCATTTAGCCTTATTTAACCTTGAATCTAGATTTGGAAAGCTTAATTTTCCCAAAGATTGGAGGATCAAATGATAAAAACCTTAAATCCATGTTAATCTATATTGTTTAAAGTTAACATAGACTTAACTTGGGGGGTTCTAGAGTAATAGGCTTTGACAAGCATTGAACAAGCATTTTGACAAACATGTGATAAATTAAATATGATATCCATGGCAATAAACATAAAGGACATGTTTAAACAAGCAAAAATGACATTTAGAAATGAAAATGATGACAAAAATGCAAATAAATGAACAAAAGAATGCATGGAGATGTTAGCTTTATGAATGATATCAAGAATCATGATATGAACATAATTGAACAAGAAAATACTTGTTGAAATTTTTAAGACAGCATAAAAACATGTTTTTAATATGAACAAGTACATAATCATAGAGAAACATGGTGGAAAGGTTAATAGAGCATTAAAATCCTAAGTGCACTACAACTAAGGCCACAAAATGCTTGAGGCTATTAAGAATAGGGTCATGATCACATGGATTTAGCTCACTAAAATTATGAAAATGCAAAAAGGCAAGTAAATGAATGGAGAAAGAATAGGAAATATACCTAAAAGCTTGGAAATCATGCTAGTGATATTGAGTAGAAAAGTCTCTACACTTATAGCTCACTTTCTTTCCTTTTTTTACTATCAAGTAGCAAGAAGGGTTGGTTGAGAATGACCTTGATGGATGTAATATCAATGGAGAGTAGTTTTGAAAGGAAATATGAAGGAAATGGAGGGTTTTTGAAGGGGTTAAAAGAAAGCTACAAGAATAGTGTATTTTCAAGGTTGGAGGCTAACGTAAAAAAAGTCTAGTTTCCCTTTTGCCAAACACATAATGTATCTGATATAGGATTTAATTTCAACCACAAAAAACCTAGCACAAGTGGGGCATCTAGGACATTTTTTATGTACAACATGATGAGTCATTATACTAAAGAGCAAGCTTTCAACGTTTGATTGATTAGTCTCAAATCTTATAACTAAAGAAAGTCATGCATGAGCTAATCAAATGAGTAATCTTATCTCTACCTTTCATTAATCCACATTATAATAGAAATATCCCTATGCCAAGCTTAATGGGCCATTCAAAAATTATATATCCTAATGCTTAAAGCACAAAAATGAAATCCACATGATTTTTACGAAGTTATGTCTAAGATTGGATGATTTTTGGAGCCAAAGTAATGACCAAATTTGTGTTTTAATGTCATGGTGCAAAGGAACAAAAATGTTATAAACTAGGCAAACTTTGCCTATTTGTATCGATACAAAGAATTTTGTATCTATGCATAGAGCAAATTTTGCCTAGATATACTGATACACTAAATAATGTATTGATACTTTAAAGCTTGTATCAATACAACCACTTAGGTACTGATACATTTTGGCCAAAAATCATAATTTTAGTTATGACATAACTTTGTATCAATATAAATACTAATGTATCATTACATTAAACAAATGTATCAATAAATGGCCTCTTGTATTAATATAAACAATGGATTTTTGGATTTTGATGATGCGAAGGCCTTATATCAATGCATAAGGGTCATGTATCGATACCTACTCATAGAAATATAAATTTTTGGTACCTTAGGCTCTCCAAGCACTTTACCTCAACTGGGAATGATGGATAATTAAATCATGCTTGTCTAAATGACTTTAGTAATGCCTTAAATAGTGACCTTTGATGCTGTGGATGATAGGTTAGACAAAATGGGGTGTCTATAAAACCTCGTGGAGTTGGCCTATATTAAGAGTCAAGCCTAATATAGTTGGATATGGTAAGCCCAATGGAGTTGGCCCATACCAAGAGTCAAGCCTAATGTAGCTGGCCATGTGGTAAGCCCAACAAAGTTGGCCCATATCAAAAGTCAAGCCTAAAAGAACTGGCCATGTGGTAAGCATAATGGAATTGGCCCATGTCAAGAGTTAGTGCCTAATGTAGCTGTTTTTGCCCAGTAAAATTGCATAATATCGAGTTAGTCCCCATATTAAGAGTCAGAGCTCAATGTAGCTATTTTTGCCCAGTGAAATTGGATAATATCGAGTTAGTCAACAAATAGTTGGATACTTATCGAGTTAGTCTACGAAGAGCTAAATGCCTATCGAGTCAGTCTACAAAGAGCTAGACGCTTACCAAGTCAGTCCACAAAGAGCTAGACGCTTACCAAGTCAGTCCACAAAGAGCTAGACGCTTACCAAGTCAGTCCACAAAGAGCTAGATACTTGATGAGTTAGTTCACAAAGAGCTGGCACCTATCGAGTCAGTCCGCAAAGAGCTAGACATCTACTAACTCATGTCCATAAAAAGTTGGGTTTTTCTTGAGTCAATCCATAAAGAGCTAGACACCCATCAAGTTAGTCCACAAAGAGCTAGACACCTATCAAGTCAATCCATAAAAGAGTTAAACATCCACCAACCTCTATCCACAAAGAGTTGGATGCCTACCAAGTCAGTTCATAAAGAGTAGGGCACCTAGCAACCTCAGTCCATAAAAAGTTGATGCCCATCGAGTCAATCCACAAAGAGCTGGATGCTTATCAAGCCAGTCCATAAATAGTTGGATGTCTATCAACCTTATTCCAAAATAAGCTGAATGCGTATCTAGTTGATCCAAAAAGAGCTAGGCATTTGTTAAGTCTAAGTCCACATCAGCTAGCACCTAGGTAGGGAGGTTAAGCCCTAGAAAACTCAAAGCTTAGCAGAGAGGTCTAACCTTACAACATCTATTTACTCTATTTTGTACTCCTTGGAATCATTGTCAATATACCATATCTACCATGGCAAAGCATTAATCAGATTTGTTTTTGTAGGCACTCAAAAAGCACTTTCCACCCTGGATAAAATAGTGCCTATTTATCTTTGCCTTATTTTTGATAATCAGCAATGGCCAAAGAGGGGTAATTATAGACACTTAATTTTGTCTAAGATAACATGTAAGGCATTAAAGGTCATTATTTGAGGCATCATCACGGCTATTCAAACAAGCATGAATCAATTCCCCATCATTCCTAGTAAAAGTGAGGTGATCAGAAAGCCAAAAGTGCGTACAGTTCATATTTTTTATGTATGTATCAATACATAGCCTTTATGTATCTATACAGGGCCTTTATATAATCAAAATTTAAAATTCCATAGGTTGTATTGATACAAATGTATCAATACATTACTCAAATATATCGACACAAGGCTTGGCAGTACCTAAAATTTGATTTTTTAGATAAAATGTATCGATACATAAGTGATTGCATTGATACATTCTGAAAATGTATTGATACAATCTTCATTGTATCGATAAATTCTGGGTTTTTTACCTAAATGTATCGATATAATATGCAGTGTATCGATACATTTAGGCAAAATTGCCTAATTCATGGCATTTTTTAGGTTTTGCACCCTTAGTTCAAAATTCTGATTTAGCCATGTGTTTGGCACAAAAAATTATTCAATTTCATACCAGGCCTCAATATTAGGCTAACTAATTTGATCATTTGAATTTTTTAGGCCTAAACTAACATGGCATGGGACATTTTCATGACTTAGTTCAATTTATTAGAGGGCAATCTTAATTCAATTCATGACTTAAAGTGGCATGGATCCACTATTTTTGCTGGACAAACTAATGAAATTAAGTGATAGGTGAGCATAATACC
Source organism: Adansonia grandidieri (assembly GCA_038382065.1). Classification (NCBI taxonomy): domain Eukaryota; kingdom Viridiplantae; phylum Streptophyta; class Magnoliopsida; order Malvales; family Malvaceae; genus Adansonia; species Adansonia grandidieri. Next base: position 25,061 of record JBBYHK010018576.1, on the reverse strand, counting down.
TTGTCTTCATATGAGGTACATGTATTAAATTTCTAGATTGCCATTTCTTTTGGCATTTTGTTCTCATTTTCACATGGCCTTATAAGGGAACATTGGCTTTAGCTAAAAGGGGATTACAAATTCAGATTTCACATTCTTTTTGCATATACAAACCCTAAGAAAACCTTAAAACATTTCCATTTTCATAGCTGTCCAAACTAGCGCTAAAAAATACCTCCAAAACACTAATTTGAAGTTATTTTGCATACTTTTCTTCTTGCTAACTCATAGCAAGTAAGTAAATGCTGAAAAAGCAACATTTTGTTTGAGGAAAACTTATCTTTTTTGAGAGAGAAGCTAAGGAAAGTTGTTGGACTTCTTGGAAAGTTAGGATTCCAAGCTTGTTGGTATATCTTTTCAACTTTTCTCTTTATTTTTGTGACTTATTTCATGTTCTACATCATGCCAATAACCTCTTTCATGCAACCATGACCCTCTTGTAGGCTTTATGCATTATACATATTTGCCTTACTTAAAAATCATGTCTTTATGTTGCCATGAGATTTCCAGCCTATTTTCATGTCATGAAAACATTTACCTTTGTGCTCATATCATGTTTTGTGTCTCTAGACACATATTTTGGTATGTTTATGCATTTTTTTTGCTTAAAATTCATGTTTCTTATGCTATCACAAAATTTACAACACATGCTCATGTCATGAAAACATTTTCTTCTATGCTCATACCATGTTTTATGTCTCCATAAACATTCTTCTATGTTCATGCATCATCCATACTTTTCTTGCATTTTTAACATATTTCTTTAATAAAAATGATGTCTTATTGATATTCTATCATGTTTTTACAATGCCATGTTTGAATGTTTTACATGATTAAAGATGCCTGCTTGATGTCTTGTTCTTATTGTAAAATCTACTTTTCAAAACCAACCCCCAAATTAAGCCTATATTAACTTCAATTAATGGAGATTAATATGGACTTAATATTTTCCATCAATTAGTCTTTAAACCTTGGGGAAAAATCAAGCTTTATGTTTCAATTCATGGCCTTAATAAGCAAAATGAATTATGCTTTTAAGCCCCACAAAATCCAAAAATGTTTTTTTAAATGTGTGATTAAATTCTTGATTATGAACCTTTTTGTTAACCTAATAGCATGGATAATAGGCTGTCATTGGTCTATTCTCTGGGATTTGAATACATCCATTACTCCATTGCCATGGACCTAAGATTCTGGGCATTTGGATGTTTGAAATCTTTGCATGTGATTAGGAAGCCCCTAAACTAAAAACTCCCCTGTTTTTGTATTGATAGCATGGTGATCCTAACTTGAAAATTTGTTTTTGAACCCTAAATGATTTTTTTAGTATTTTTGTTAAAGAGGATTGAATTATCTTTTCAATAGTATCTCGTCTACCTTCGGATCATTTTGCATATGGGCGTTATGATTTTTTGAACCTTTGCTATCTAGAGCCCCTATAATTAGTGATTCATATTCTATTTGGGCCATTTTAGCCCATCAATTTTTTTTTAATTTTTTAATTTTTTTTGAAAAGTTCATGAAATTTTTTTTTTGCAAACATATCATTTGCAATTTAACGACTCCTCATGAGTCAGATTTTTCAAATTTCACTAAACCTTTCCTCTGCACATGCTATCAATATTGAACCAGACCTGATTTCAAAAATTAATTCTGCCTAGAAAGTGATTTCCAAAGATATTTGAAATGTTTCTATATTAATCCTTATCGAATTACCTTTCTAATGGTATCTTATTTTCCACCAAAAATCGTCGAATTAGTCCAAAATTAATTTGAAAAGGTAGATAATTGATATTATCCCTTGTTTCTAGCATTTATCAAATTAATGAATTTCCCTAATCACCTTTTCAAGGCATTTGAATGCCTCAAAATGAGTTCGATTAATTCCCTGATGGAGTCATGTGTCATAATACGAGTCTCACTACGGTCAAGGCCCAAATACTTTCCAAAATTAATTTTTCTTTGATTAAATTATTAGTTTTAATTTAAAATATACATTTTTCACCAAAAATATCTAAAACATTCCAATGTCCAAAAATTACTAAAATTTTCTTCTACAGGGATATCCATACTTATTTTTTGAGGGGGATACTCTAACTCTATTTTTTAAAACTTCATCTAAAAATTTAAAATTTCTCTCTTTGGGGTCATCTCAGGCTTTTCAACCAAAACCTTGGTTTTTTTGCCTTATGCAACGAACGACTCCGAATGCATCTCAAAATTATCATTTTGGTTATTTTTCAATAACCAAGGATAATTACAAGATACGTCTTGACCGTCCCTCCTTTCTTTCCTTTGTATGCTTTATTTTTACATGTTATTTATAATATTTCTCTTCATCTTACATTTCTTCTCTTGATGATAATTTTGCATCCATGTTTTAAAAATCAAATTCCCTAAAATTCGATGAAATGTTCTACATCAGTTTCCTTTCAGTGCTCGACATAAATATCCTTTTTCATATTAATTCAAAAATTATTTTATCAAAACCTATATGCCTCTCCTTCTTCATAGACTGTATAAATGGATACATATTTAAAATAAAAATTCAAATTTAATATTTTTAAAATTGCATCATAAGAAGGAGACTACATATGAATAATGACTATATTAAAATGAAGAAAACTTAAACTGAGATAATTTATGGCTAGATGGTATCGATTTAGGGCATCATGGGGGTACCAATCCTTTCCCATGCATAATTGATTCTCTAAACCTTTTTAAAGAACTCTGCTATGTATAAACCATATAATCAGTATTTCGAGTCTTATAACTTGAATATACTGGTTTTAATAGGCGTATAATCATGCCTCCCAAAACATTCAATGGTGACTTCAAGTTTTAGCCACTTTGTGGTGTCCATTCAAGACCGGTTGTATGAGCAATTCATTTGACGATCTTCCCCACTCTTATTACAAGAAATATCCTCTTCTCTCCCTCTCACGCCAATAAAATTCCAAATCAAGGTATATACCATTTTTGAGTCGAGCGCATCATTTGAGCAATCAGGTCATCGCATATAGCTACATAAGTAAGATTTAAATTTTAATATTCTCAAAGCTTTCATCATGTTTAGTAAATTTTAAGAGATTAACCACCAAAGTTTGTTATTTTTTTTCGAATTTCAATTTATCGTCAGTTTATCTATAAGTAAAGCAAGTGAATGTATAAAATAAATTGTTGGTTTTTTTTGTTTTATGCAATTAATAGGTTTGCCTATATGTGTGATTTTGTATTTTGCTTTCTGAACAGGCAGAAAAAATTTTTTTGTTTTATTTTTCAAACTTGCTTTTGTTACAAAGGTAAGTAGATTAAGAAGTAATAGGCTTGAACATATTGAAGGAATGTTTAAGATGTGGATGGTTGTTTTATTGTGATGATGCTGCTGCTTATTCAATTATCCTAGGGCCATAAGCTCTTTGTAGTTAGCAATAGCAAATGTTAAATGATCTTCAAGAATCAAGGTGAAGTTGCTTTGCTACCATATATAAGCAATCAATAACTTAATTTCCAGGTTTGATGTGTAAGGAATGGGCTTAGCATTCACATGCATATTTACTCATAGCTTGGAAGACCCTGCAAATTGGGTCCAAATCTCACATTCATCATTTTGATGTACGTTTTTCTCCATTCAATGAGCTAATGGTATAGGGCAATGCACTGCTAAAGTCTTTACGCACCATGGAGCCAAAGTTGTGATTGCTGATATTTAAGATGAATTGGCCATTCCGTTTATGAAGCCATAGGCCCTTCAAACTGTTCCTACGTGTAGTGCAATGTCACCGATGAAGACCAAATAAAGAGTACTATTGACAAAACTGTTGCTACTCATGGCAAGTTGGACATCATGTTCAATAACACCAATAAAGTTGATCCAAGCAAGGCTTGCTTAATCGACAATGACAAATCAGATTTTGAATATGTTCTTAGCGTAAACGCTACTGACATTTTCCTAGGGATCAAGCATGCAGCTAGGGTGATGGTTCATGCTTGAAGTGGTAGCATAATTTCAACTTCTAGCATTAGCTCAGTACTTGGTGCTACTGCCATACATGATTATATAGATTCAAAGCATGCTGTCTTGGGACTCACAAGGAATGCTTCTATTAAACTCGGTCAACTTGGGATTAAAGTTAATTGCCTTGTCTCTCTTCGCTCTTGAAACACCTTTAGCAATGGAATCCCTCAAAGTTAATGATGAGAAGCTCCAGAAGGATTTTGGTTTGTTAGCTAACCTTAAGGGTGTGACTCTTAGGCAAAAAATGTAGCAAATGCAGCTCTTTATCTAGCTAGTAATGAGGGAAGATATGTTAATGGGAATAATCTATTAATAGATGAGGGCTTTACTGCTGTTAATCCATCACTCCAGATGTTCCAATACCCGAAAGACTTTTAAGTAAAATAGTTTGCTATTACCATATGCATGTTCATCTTGTAATTAATTAGTTTCCAATTAAAGTTGTATGGAGGTTGTATTCAAAACTTAATTTGAATCTAAGTTTAAGGTTTAATGATTATGGAAATTACTTCAAGAATAAAAATTGAATGCATCATATCAATAATTGTCAGGTTGTGATCCGATTAGATCCAAGCAAAACCTGGTACACCCTTAAATTGTTAGCAAAAAAAAAATGATGCGTAAATTCAAATAGATAGGAAAAGTACTAAAAGTAATCATGTGACGAGTTAAACTTTTAATTTTTTTTATACAAAATACATTGCAATCTAACTATAGGGAAAATAAGTTACATATGCTAAGATTCAAATTTTAAATCTACTAACTTTAATAGCAAGCAGTGTAATATCACAAGATAAAACCCTTAAAATGCAATTATGTACATATTTTTGGTTTGTGTTGCATTTACCATGGTTGCGGATGTAATGAATCTATGTTGTCAATTACAATAAATATCAACAAATCAAAATCATAAAATAACAATATTAATATTATGTTACGATTACTATTTACTTTTCACTCTCTTTTTCTTTTGTAGATAGTTTTTTGCTTCATAGTTCTTTTTCCTTCTTAATTTTTGCTGATGCTCCTCTCTCTGCAATCTTTTGGACCCTTGTTCCCTTTTAGACTCTTTCCTGCAAATATTAAACATCACTAGCCACTTTAAATTGACCTTGCAAATTGTCTATCCTTCTTATGCTTGTATATTTTGCTGTGTCATAATGTCTTTAAGATATTGATATATTTATGTTGCATCATATTTTAATTTTTTTTGTCATAGTTGTGTGATCATGTCAAATATTATCAAGTCTGTCATAATGTATCCTCAATCACCAAAACTGTGCCTGACTTGACAATGATTCTCGATTGGGACTTTGGTGGCATGATAAAGTGAGAAATGAATGTTTCTCATTATTTAGAATGGGGAAAGTCATCGAACGAATTGCTCATCCAACTAACCTTTGAATGCCACCACAAAGTGGCCAAAAACTTGAAATCGCCACTGATCACTTGGGCCAAGTATGATTTGACACCTATTAAAACCAATATCTTAAGTTATGTAACTCAAAGACTCGATTTTGCGATCTACTTACACTAGAATTTGATAAGAGAAGTTCGGGAATCAATTATGCATAGGGAAGAATTAACACCCTCTTGACACCCTAAATCAAGCCAAATAGCCATAAAATATCTTGATCATTATTTTCTCGATTTTAATTTTCATTGTTTATATATAATTCCCTTTTATGATGCTTGGGTTTTAGAAATCATAGATATAGTTTTTTTAAGAAAAATTTGAGTATCTAACCTGAAGAAGTGATGAAATGTAAGATTATTTTAAGATTTCATTTTAAGAGAGTGTTCCATATCGAGCACTTAAGGGATACTGACACAAAACATTGCCTCCATAATTTTTAAAGATTCAATTAAAGATATGAATGCAAAATTGTCACCACGAAGGGAAATATGTTAGTAAAACATAGAGAAATATGATAAATATTATGTAAACATGAAACATACAAAGCATACAAAGGATAGTTGATTGATACGTTTCCAGTAGTTGACATCGATTACCTATAAATAATTAGGTTGACACCCTGAGACACATTGGACTCATTATTCTCTTAAGCTATGATAGCCAAAGTTTTGGCTAAAAAATCTAAGGTAATTTGAGAGAGGAAAATTTTGATTTTTGGTGAGATTTTGAAAATCGAGGTAAAAAAATCCATATGGATAAAAAATTAGGTAATTTTTGGAAAATGGAATATTTTTGGATATTTTTGATAAAGAGGTGGATTTTAGAATTAAAACCAATAATTTAAATAAAAGGATGAAATAAATTTTTTTAAAGAGTGTTTGGTCCTAGCGGTTTGCAAACTGATAGCGAATAAAGTCTAAGAAGGATTCCTCTTGTGCTGAACCTATGGTTCAACACTTAATATTAAGGTTGGATCAGGAAAATTTCTCGTACTTGATTAGTGTGGCCCTCTTTCGTCAAGCGTCTCTCCCAGTTCGCTAGGCTGTTGGCCTAATAAGAACTTACTTGTTGCTTCTGCCAGTTTCATTCCTTCTTAAAAAAAGGCTTTTTTTTTTTTTTGCTTGGTGATAGTTTGTTTGCTACTATACTTTTACTTGCTTAGCTACAACCAGGACTTCTGAAGCAGAGGGAATGTATTTACTTTCACTGGCTGAAGAAAGGCCAAAGACAGAGATGAGATATATCTAGTATGCAGTGCGCCTATTCCCTGACTAATGAGATAGCCTATCCAAGCTTTTCTAATCCATCAATGCCTACCATATCTCTTTCTCTTCCCCACTCTATTGATCTAGTCAGACGTCTCTCGAGGCAACTAAATTCCTTAGGAAGATGATTCCTGAAGATTATGTTGTTTTGCCTACTGTTAAAAACTGGGGATAACTTTGCCATGTTTACCTTCTCAAATTTATTTTAGGCTTATTCAAAGGTTTTTGTGACAAAAGAGATAGAGTTGGAAAGTTGAATCGATCATGATTAATATAAAAATGTTTGAAAAATCTTATAAATACCATCTAGGAGAAAATAATTTTGAAATTAGACTTGGTTTAGCACTAATGGCATGTGTAGGGAAAAGGGTGCAACAAACTTTGAAAAATCTTCCCAAACTATTTGGAATGGTTAAATTGTAAACAATACCTTTAGAGAAAGGGAATTTCATTTAGGTTTTATGAAAAAATATTTAAAAATTTCTAAAAAAAATCATCTCACAGCCGAAATGGCCTAACGGAATGCTAATCACTAATTCCAGGGGTTCCAGATAACAAAGGTTCAAAAATTCATAACTCCCTTATACAAGCACATCCGAAGGGAAATGAGATGCCATTAGAAAGGTAATTTGATTACCTATAAAAGAAAGATACCAAAAAAATTTAAAATGACCATTTCAAGTTAGGCTCACAATGCTGTAGTGCTCGAACATAGCTATCTCATATATTTAATTATTCTAGGCTCGTACTATCTTCTCAAACATTTGAATATCCATCATTAAATGTCTATAATAGTGTAATTTCTGATCCATTCAAATTCTCGAGGTAATGTTGCAAGTGAATGACTAGATATCCATGCTATTTGAATCATAACACAAAGGTTCAACACATGGCACTTAATCAAACACTTTGTAAAATAGATTGTTTTGTTGTAGAATAGGCAAAAAAACATAGTTTATTTAGCGTTATTAGGCCATGAATCCAAACATAAATGCTTGATTTTTCCAAATATTAAGTGTAAATATGGTGGAAAATATTAGGCCAACATTGAATCCTATTAATTAGGACAAATGTTAGCCTAACTTGGGGAGATTTTGCAAAACAGATTTAAGCACAAACAAAGCACAAAAAGGAGACATTTTAACAAGCATATAGTAAAATAAAATCATAACAAGAGCATTAAACATCAACAAGCATAAAAACATCATAAATATGGCATTTTTATCAAGCAAACATGAGTAAAAATATTGGATATGGCCTAAATAATGCATGGTTATGCCAAGAGATCTCATAGTATCATTAAATATGGTATGAACATAAGGAGAATACTTTCATGATATGACATTCATGCAATAAAAAATGTTTTAACACAAAGATAGGATTTTTCACCATTAAAACATGACCAAGCATTATGAAGTTAAGAAAACATCAAAACATCTTGAAATAGTAGTGTATCATCAAAGATTAAGCATGGATGATGGCAGAAAATGTCATTAATCAATGAAATAATGGCTTTTCTAAAGATGAACAATCAAAAAAGAGATTTTTAAGCACACAAACAATGCCAAAACATTATAAAACATTATAAACTCAATATATTATTAAATCAAGCTCAAAGATGCATGCTTTCCTAAGAGGGTCATGGTTTCATGAATATTGTTTGCTAAAATGATATGAGATATGTTTAGATGCAAACAAGTGAAAAAAAAGAATTAAGGACATACCAAAGTAGTTTAGCATCTTGCTTCTTGTCTCTCCAAAGTTCTAAATCTTAAGCTTTCCTAAGGTTTTCTTGGTTCTTTTTTAGTTTTTTAGCTCACTTTCTTTTCCTTTGCTTGCTTTAGATTAGTAAGAAAGAAAAGTAAATACGAGCTTTCTCGCTAGTGTTTCAGATGGAAGGGAGTTTGGTAGGAAGATAGTGGAAAATAAAAGGTTATGAGAGGTTTTTGGGGGCTACAAAGAGGAAAAATATGAATAATGACTGTGAAGTGAAAATGTGGTATGTGTATCTATATGTGTTTCTCTTTGTCGAGCGAAAGTTGTTTTATATCTATATGGAAAGCCAAGCACCAAGGCATGATGTGAGGGCAAATTTGGACTTTCTACATGCACCCAAGAGTAGATCAAGGTGCCATGCTCATCATTCTTTATTCTCATTGGCTGTAGCAGCCAAGATGGTGGGGCAATATAGTCTATAGATGGAGAAAAAACAATTTTAACCTTAAAAAAACCACATTTTGTCATGAAAATATCTCATTTCCTAGCTATTTGGTTTTGCCCAAATATATTAATATACATAGGAAATGTATTTATACCTTGGGCATTTTTTGCTAAATGAATCAATACATTTGCCTATGTATCGATACTTTTTGGTCCAAAATCTTTATTTTGCTACTGCCAAGCTCTGTATCGATATATTGGGTAAATGTATCAATATATTAAGTGTAGGTATCATACATCACCTTTTCGTATCAATGCTATCAAATATTTTTTATATTTGATGACGTGGTAGCTGTGTATTGGTACATTAAAAATGTAGATTTTGCTTACCATTGGCCCCTCAAACACTTTACCTTCACCAAGAATGATGGAAAATCAATTTGTGCATGCCCTCTTGTCTTTAGTAATGCCCCTAATGCTCGCTATAAAAGCCTAAACAAAATTGGATGTCTACATGGTTTATTTGAAATAGAAAACCTCACAAAAGGTTAAATCTCTCTAGTTTTTATTTAGGTAAGAGTAAGAACTACGACAACTTCCTCTTTTATCTCAACTATAAAAAAAGGTTAGTTATCTTTTCATTTGAGTTATTTGATGTGTTAAAATTTAAATATGGTGATTGACTTTTTTATTTACTTAATCTTTTCACATAAATTATCATTTAATTTAATATGAAATCAAAGTTCACAAGTACTGTAAATGGTTCTTTTACAGAGAGAGCAAAAGCTACAAACAAATGAATAGAATGTGTCGGTAGATGACGAAAATGAAGACTAGAGTAGACCTTAAAACACTAAATGCAATGCAGGTATTGGTAGGAATTGCAGAGTAGAAACAAGGTTAAGTATGGTAGGAAATGAAGACTAGAGCAGACCCTAAAGAAAATTAAGAGATGGTGGAGTAAAGTTAAGTATGACTAATAATAAGGCTAAGGAGAGAATCAGAGAGAAAATTTCAGAGAGAGTTTGAGAGTAAGAATTTTGAAAAATGCCAAAAGTCCCCAAAAGACTTAGAGAACTCCTATTTATAGGTTTCACAATAAGAGTTGAAAAACTAAACCTTTAGCCTTTCAAAATGTCACCTTTGCATCCAAAATTGGAAGCTGTTTTTTCTAGCCTTTAAACCACCTTGGTTGAACCATTTTTTAAAATAAAAAAGAAATCAATTTTTAAAGTTAAACCTCTTTGCCTGAACTCTCTAATCTTATTTTCCAAAATCAAACTTTTAGCCTTTTAGAATATTACCTTTCTATCCAAAATTGAAAAATGTTTTTACAGCCCCTAAAATCACTATAGCTAAACATTTTTAAGACCACTTTTAATAAAAAAACCAAAGTATTTTAGACAATTCCCACCATAGCCTAACCCCATAAATCTTACCAAACTTTCAGGCTTTTGGAAATGTCACTTTTATGCTCAAAATTAATTTTTTTCAACCTTCAAATCTTTATGGCTAGACCATCTGATCTTCTCTTTGGCTGAGATTCAAGCTTGCTTAGGCATTCTTAAACTTAGGTTGAAGCATTGGTTCTTATAGACCATATTTTTAGGATATTGTCATCCTTTCTCCAAACCTACTAGGATTTGTAGAAAAACTAAAACTTTTCATTTTATTTAAGCAACATCGAGTCATAACCATGTTAGGTGTTTGAATACCCTTTTTTTAAGTGACATAAAATTGCTAAGGAGAACTTTAAATACCCTTTCCTATGGTGTTTGGATACTTTCTTCATTTAAACAAAAATCTCATGCCCAAATTCTTTTCAAATCAAATACAAGTTTCCTCTAAGGTATTCAGATGTCTCTATAGGCATTTGATGTCTTAGAAAGAGAGAGACAAAAATACATTCCTTAGACTGTTTCTTTTACAATTGTTTCTTTTACAAAGCAATATTCCAAGTTAAAACACTTTTCAAATCTTTTGCCAAGCTATTGGGGAGGATTTTGAGAATTACCATTAACAAGGACATCCTTTTTAAGCGATGATTTAGATGTTTTGAAAAACAAAAAGATCTTATGTTTTGTCAGACTACCGGGGAAGATAGGAAATTTTGTAGTTGTAAAAATTCTAAGTTATATTCAATAAAGAGATTTTTTTTTGCCATTTTAGGGAATTAGATTAAATACCAAAACCAAAACCAATTTACATTAGGACTATTGATAACAACGGTTAATAGGTATCTATTTACAAGTGTTGTAGTGGTTATCTAATCTTTCCCACCCTACTTGACTCTCAAACCCATTTTTTTCCATTGTTTTAAAAGTAAGACTTATTATTCGTTTTTTAAAGGAACTTTTATTAATTTTAAAACTTTTATGAAATATCAATTCTAATAAGTAGCCAATCACATCTAAACAAAAAAAAAAAAAGATTGCTAGCCATTCATGAGCACGACTGTTTTGTAGTAGCCATGCTTCCTCGTCATACACGCTTAGACATAACATTTTCACGAAAAAGGTTGTGTGAGCATTTCACTATAACACCCTTTATATTCCATGGACTTTATTCCATTAGTACTTAATAACCCTTTATCTGTTTACTAATGATGAAGGAAAACCTTCAATTTTCACATGTTCTATAAGTGATTAGAATAAATTTTAATAAATCCTTATCCAATATGATCGGCTTTAAGGCATATGCCAACTTTAAGTTCACTTCCCAATTACACATGGAGAATTCATATAGCTAGTTGAGAGAAGCATAACCAGATTTTTTTAGACATTAATATTTCTTGAAACCAATAGCATTAGGAAGTGACATATCAATCGATCTATATAAAGAAATTAAATCTAATTTTATATGTCTTACCTATTTCATTTTTTGCCACACCAAATACTCCAATTTTAGCTAAAAACCTTCTAATTTAGCCTTATAAAACTTTTCTAATAAAATTAACTAGTTCTTTATAGTGCAAGACAAGCAAGTAAATAATGGGTTTTACCATCTTTGTCACTTCATGCATATATTTCTAGTGAAGGAAGACATGAAATGGATGGGAAGGCACCAAAAGCTAATTATCCAATAAAAGCCAAATTTGACCTAGTAGGAAAGCAGTATCTTATGTGAAAATTTATTATTTTTCTAAAAACTGATGAACCACTATTATATTCTATTGAGAAACTATTATTACTTCTTTATTCTTATAAAATCTTATGTGTCTTAACATTTTCATATTAAATCAATGAAATTCCAAACCGATCTTTGTGAATAAGCTCTAATTATTGTCTATAAGTTATAGATCAACATTTCTCTTTAATCAGATCATTCAATCTTCTTTTTCTTTTTACTCATCCATTTACTGTCATCATAACTAAACTTTTATTATTTTATTTGTGCTATATACATAAACATAGTTTCTCCCTTTTCTTTTAAGGTTTTCATGTTGGGTGCAGTGGCATTTTACATCCAATATTCATTAAATTTGCTATTGACTTGTTTTTTCAATTGGAATATTTTTGTAATCTTCATGATTTAATTATAGCTAACCTTCATAATTTAAATAGTCTTCATGAAGTTACAAATCATAGACCATATCTTTATAGGAAATATCTTTAAGATTTAACTTATTTTAGGTTTTATCTTTGTGATTTGACTAGTCATAAGCTTTAATATCTTTTTGTTTGTTTATATTGGTTTATTTATGATGGAGAACTACTATAAATATGAGTGAAAGTTTAAGCTTATGACACCATCAGCTAATTTTATATAAACTTGTTTACATCTATTGTTTCTTTAGTATTTACTTTCCATTTTCATCTTTAGCTTTTTTATCTCCCATTTTCATCTACTTAATTGGATGAAGTTGACTTAAATCCCATTTCACATACCTTTCATAGGATCAAATAAAGAAGATGTATTACTCCATCGATTTTTAACCAAATGTAGTTGACAAACTTAAATCCTACTTCACCTACCTTTCATAGGATCAAATGAAAAGGACATCTTACTCCACCAGCTTTTAACCAAGTGATGCTGACAAACTAAAATCCTACTTTATCTACCTTTCACAGGATCGAATGAAGAAGACATATTACTCCACTAGTTTTTAACCAAGTGAAGGTAACAAACTTAAATCCCATTTCACCTAGCTTTCATAGGTTCAAATGAAGAAGGCATACTACCCCACCGATTCCTAACCAAATGAAGATGACAAACATAAATCCTACTTACCTACTTTTCACAGGATCGAATGAAGAAGATATAATACTCCATTAGTTCCTAACCAAGTAAAGTTGACAAATAAAAACTCTGCCTATCTTTCTGCTTAATCGAATGAAATTGACTTAAATATTACTTCACCTAAATTTCACATGATCAAATGAAGAGGATAGACTTCTCCATTGGTTCCTAACCTAGTGAAAATGAAAAAGAAAAACACTGTCAACTTTTTGCTTAATTAAATGAAGTTGACCTAAATCCTACTTCTCTTACATTTCACATGACCGTCATAAAGACTTATCTTCTTATAAGTTGGTAAGGCTTTATTGATCTGAGCCTTATTATTGCCAATTTCTCTTTTTCTTGATGGCTTGCTATTGAAAGTTTAAATCATTGACTGGCAAATTCATGTTTGCCCCACAAAATTCTTCTTCTAATCTTGACTTTAGGAATATAAAGATTGTTTTATTTTTCCTAAAAAGTCATCAAATAACAAATTAGTATTTATCAATTCAAGGACATAACTTCATGCAGTTGAAATAAGAGTCTACATTTCATTACTTAAAACATATTTAGATACTTCAATTAAAATCATGAGAAGTATCACACTATAGTTAAATTTCAAGATTTAAAAAACGAGATTACTTTCTCATTCTAGCCTGGGAAAGAAATCTACTTAATCAAAAAATATGGAAATTTAGAATAATTTTAACTGTGAGTTTTCCAATACCAAGGATAATAGGCATGTCATCTTTATTTGTTAAGGTTTTCTTGTGATTGATGATCACCATTTAGGATACCTTTCGATGAGATAAGGAAATGAATTTAATAGCACAAATGGGGTGGCATTGCTAGAATTTATCTTGAAAAAATTGATATAACAAGGTTAAGGTTTATCAAGACCAAGTTTAGGTAAATGTTCCATTTATAGGAATTTCTTGAAAGGCAAACAATTAAGTTATAGCATTCTTTCAATCTTCAAATACTATAGCTTGATAGATGTTAAACTAATACTAGTAAATACCAAGTTTCAAGAAGTTAATTTAGAAGTGTTTTGGTATGCATCAATTTCTAAGGTAGGGTACAAAGGCTCTGAACGGTTATCTTGCAAGGAATAAATATTTGGCCATTTGACTCAACCTTTTGTTGATGTCATGAAATTTTTAAAAGTTTGAGATCATTTTTGAATTTACAATGGAAAGTTTATTTCTTTCAATGGCTACCTTTGTTGGTTTAGAAGTAATTCCAAAGCCTTTAAGTTTATTTTAGACTACCCTTTTCAGGTTTTTACCCTAGAACTTTATTCGTTTTTTACCTTTTTTCTCCTTTTTTTCTTTTTTTCTTATTGATTGCCCCATTATATTCTTAAGGACTCAAAAATCATCCAAAAAGAGAAAAATTTTGAAGAACTTCCCAGGACTCTACAATTTAAATAGCTATGTTTGATCAAAATTGACTTTTGGAAGTACGTAACACAGGACATGGGTCATGGTTTAGAAATAAAGGATAGATAGACTCAAATCACACGTTTAAGGGTAATTGAATCAATGATCATTTCTTTTCAAAAGAATACGATCTGGCTTGTCTTTTGAGATGAATATCTTTATTTCTTTTTCATTTTTTCATTTTTCTCTACTTCTCTTTACTTTATTATTTATCTAATTGTTTTCATTCTTTATTCTGAAGGAACTTGAGATTTGAACTTTGATCGATTTTCAAAATTTACCTTATAGCAATTGAATTATTCTTTTTATAACTTTAGAACAAAATTTGTTCCTTAAAAATTTAAACTTTAATCGATTTTCAAAACTTGTCTTCTAACAGCTTGACTTGTTCTTCTTGTAACTTTAGAATCGGATTTGCTTTTTCTGATCTTAAGGCTTTATTTCATTTTTTTCCTAGTGTTGAAGGTGATCCTTGATTAGGGTTTAAAGAAAGAATAAATTATTAGACTTAAAGAGGACTGCAGAGGGGACAATTTTCTATATTTGTGAAAGGATAAAGAAAGATGGTTAGTTTTCATTCAAACAAAGCCATTTGAACTAACAAGCATTTTGTTAGGAAAAGGATGGTTTTTTTCTGAAATCATTTTAAGTACCTCAAAACATGATGTTGCACTCAATTTTTCTTGAATTTTTTTTCAATGTTTTGGCTTAATGGATGCCCTTCTATATCATCAGCTCTGTAGCAACTAATGAATTTTGGTTTTGGTTGAGCCTTTAAGAAAGAAATTGAATTGGCATGGAGGAACATCTTGAATTTCACATTTTATTTATCGAGATTGAATTGAAAAGTTTTTATCTGAGAATAAAAGGTGTTTTTGGCTTATTTTTACTCTCATCTTTTTGAAATCAAGGATTGAGAAGAGTGTTGTGGAAATGATAGTAAAAGGTTATCTAAATAAATTTAAAAGATCTCGAGAAACAATCATTATTTTAACACATGTCAAACTATTAGTATCTGAATCTTTTAGAAGCATAACTTATTTGTTTGGCCTTTAAAGAATCCATAAAAAGAACATTTAAGTGTAAAAGGTTTATCATTGTAAAAGGTCCATGGTTGAATGTTTAAGACAATCATAGTAATGGAAGTGAAAGACTGTTCTAAGAGAGTTTAACCTTAGTGGTCATCTATCAAAGAAAATTTTTTTAAAATGGCGTCATTACCCTAGATACAAGAAATCATTATTAATGAAATTTATGGTCCATGATAGAATGCACACTATTTATAAATCAAAATTTATTGCAAAATTCATAGTTAAAAAAAAAAAGACAAAATTTTAAAGTTACAATAAAAATTACCCTTGATTGGCATACTATCATAAGGTCAATGACCCTTAGAACAATCATCCTTGATAGGCATTTACTAGGTTTTAGAATTTCGTTAGGTTAACATCCCAAAGAGTTGTACTTTGCTTTTCTTTTAGGGAATCTTCTAAAGGGATTTACCCTTTACTCTCATCAAGGATGTATTTTGAACAGAAGTTCAATAACCACAACTAGTAGATTTTGATATGACATTAGAATCTTTGAAAATTATTCCAATTGCTAAGCCTTGGGTATGCCACCAAAATTTTAGAAACATTTTAAAATGCTTCAAATTTCACCATCGAAAACTTGTTTTAAAACCAAAAACTTTTGAAATGCTTCAAATTTTATCATTAAAAACTTTGAAAATTTTTTAAAATACTTCAAATTTCACCACCAAAGACTTGCTTTAAAACCAAAAACTTTTGAAATACTTCAAATTTCATCATCGAAGACCTCAAAAACTTTTTAATGCTTCGAATTTCACCATCAAAGACTTAAAAAAATATTTAAAATGCTTCAGATATCACCATCAAATACTTTGAAAAGTTTTTAATGCTTCGAATATCACCATTGAAGACCTTGAAAACTCTTTTAAAATTCTTTGGATATTGCCTTCAAAGACTTTTAGATGCTTCAAATATCACTGTCAAAGACTTATTTTTTGAATGCTTTGAATATCACCATCAAAGACTTTGAAAACTCTTTTAAAATGCTTCACATCTCACCACTAAAGATTTTGAAAACTCTTTTAAAATGCTTCAAATATCACCATCGAAAACTTTGAAAACTCTTTTAAAATGCTTCGAATATCACCATCGAACACATTTTTAGATAAAAACTTTTAATTGCTTTAAAGATCACCATGTCAATTTTTTTTTCAATGTCAATTTTTTTTTCACTTTCTCATTCCAGTGGATTAAGTCTTATTTTGATTTAGGGCCTTTCAATTTGAGGAATCCTTGTTTCTTTTTATAACACCTTTTCAAGTTTCTCAAAATAATTTTTTTTAAAAAAATGTATTTTTATTAAAAACCTTTAGATTGAAAACGTGTGATATTTAAGTCTTTTAATGACTAATGATCTTTTGTAAAAATATCCCAAATCATAATCTAAGTTTCCCTCAGGATGGGTTAAAGAGCTTAAAAAACTTTGGTTGACCCAAAATTTCAAGGTGGAAAGATACATGCCCCATTTTCCTAGGCACAAATAGATTGGATCGTATGAAACATGAATTCTTTGAAAATTAAAAAAATTTGATGTTCCTTTAATTTACCTAGCCATTAGCTCTTCAATTGGTACCAAAATTAGCTGTGAAAAGTTTAGGATCAAAAAGTCAAATTAGAAAGGGGATGGATTTCATTTTCAAAGTTGGTCTCTACAACTGAGAGTTAACAACTTAAGGTACTTAGGGATTTTTAGATGTCCTCAAATTTCTTCAAAATTTTGAGAATTCTCGCAAGTGGTACCGGTGGTTCTTTTGTTTCCTTCTTTACTAGGGAATCGCTAGTTGAAAACTTTAAAAGTCACTTCCCTGACGCATTGTGTCTTTAAAATGATCATGGTTTTATTCACAGGAAATAAATACAAAGGTACAGACTCACTTTCAACATCAATCATTAGTATTCTCAAGACTTTTCATCATCATGCTTTTAAAAATATTTACTTTATGGGAAACATTTTTTATCTTACTAAAACACTTTATATACATATGCTTCATAAAATGATGTTCATTCAGAAACAAAGGCTTTTAAAAATAAGAGTTGCCTTTCTACCTTGGATGAACTGGCAGTAGTATTAGAGTTACTCCCTTGATT
This sequence comes from Adansonia grandidieri, assembly GCA_038382065.1. NCBI lineage: Eukaryota > Viridiplantae > Streptophyta > Magnoliopsida > Malvales > Malvaceae > Adansonia > Adansonia grandidieri. The sequence goes on along the minus strand of JBBYHK010018576.1, from coordinate 7,320 downwards.
TCCTAAATTTACATTCTAGACTTTTTCCTTCTAGCGTCATCATTTCCACCAATTAAGAAATGTGCTTGCTTTCATCAATCTTTCTTGTGTTTCATAATGGTTTGACCCCATCCTTTCTAGGTATGTTGAAAATTCATCTTCAGTGGTCAATAATGTTTAATTATCCCAACACTTTTGATTTGTAAGAAAATTCTTTTAGAGAACTCTTAAGTCTGAGAAAATCTTAATTTTGCCTTGTAAGGATGAAATTAGTATAATGCTGAGAAGAATTTGTAACAAAGTGATACAATAAACATATACAAAAGGCCTATCATAAAAAAACAATACCACAAAAATAAAATTAAGGCATTTTGGTGTCTTAAGGAAAGAGGATCAATCTTATTATGAGCAGCACAATGCTCGTTCATCATTGCCTTGAATACAAAAGAGAAAAAGGTTAATATGGGAAATTAAACATTTATATGAAAAAATTTTGCCCCAAGTAGACCTTTTTGGGCATTACGATGCTATTGGGGTAAATAAAAAGGCATTTTAGCAATGATAAACAAACATCATAGCATGACCTACATGACCAGACCATGTGGTTAAGGCTACACAATGGCTTGCAAGGCAAAAAGAAGTAATCACATTATTAGTGACGATGTTCATTCATCATTACTTGATATTTGAACTAAAATAATGATGACACATTCTAAGGTGAAACAAAAACTTCAACATAAATGATAATGTTTAATCATAATCACGTAATTGCATGCTTTGAATATAAAATAAAAAAAAAGAAAAAAAGTTCCCCTATGTGTACCTAGTTCGATTACCTATAAAATTGGGTAGGCTTTAATTGGATAAGCCTTTACAGTTCATTACATGAAATTTGGGTTGGACATTTAAACAAGTTCTTGTATTGCTCCATGAGTCCAGAAATAATTGACAAGATACCCTAATCCTTACCCATAGTAGGTTTATGTCAGAAAAGGTTCAATTCTAATGGAAGTATCTTCCATCCTTATAAAAAGGCTAACACCTTAAGCAAGCATAGGAATTTACACCCAATTGGTTTTTCATTAGCTCAGAGAGGGGCTAACACTTTAAAAGGCAGAGCTACTTCACCCTTCCTAATATTAGGTAACTTATGCCTCATCCATAATGCTTGGAGGAGAATTTAATGGTATACATGTGAACAATGTGTGTAGGGGAATGAATAAACCTTTTATGACTGGACTCTTTCAAAAATAATAAAAATTCTATCCTAAATGCCCTATAAAAATAATGTTGCAAAGGAAACAAAAAGGCTAGCAAAAAAATATAAGCAACATTTATCAGAATTTTCATAAAATCAAAATAAAAAATAAAAACAATTTTTTTAAAAAAATCAAGAAATATAATTAAATACTGATTGAACCAATCAAAATTTAGTTAACACATGATAAATTTTAGGCCTGACTTTCTAACCTATCATCAGCGGAGTAGCCAAGCTATTACAACATGGCTGGGATATGAATCTTTGACTAGCTCAACTTAAATGGTGGGTGTATCCCTCGTTCTGATATATATCTATATATCGTTATCCTTTATTTGTAAGGACCATATCAATATTTTTTTCCCTATTCTTTTGTGCTTGGGAATTAAGTTGCCGAGATGAATCGCTCATTCAACTTAACCCCAAATAGTCATTATCAAATAACTATTTATCTTGGAGCCATCACCAATCTATTTTGGATAGGTGACATTAGTCACCTATCAAAGTTTGTATTTTGAGGGTTACAAAACCCTAGAAAACCAACTTTAGGATCAGCGCTCATGCCAAAGATCATATGAAATGGTCTAAAAGTCAATTACAATCATGAGTAAAGATCAATCTTTCTTATGATGCCCAGTAATCGGTACCTTATTAATTACATGTTAACTTAAAATTTGATCTATTTAGCTTCAAAATATGATATTTAATTATAATTCCCATATTACATAATTTTTCAAGTTGCAAATTTATTATATTTTATGAGAAAATTAGGTTTTTAATTTTTTTTTTAAATCAAAATATCTTTCGTATCCCACCAAAGGACTGATGGAACACGAATGGTTTTATCATTATCTTTTTTGTGAGAACCGGAGGGATACCAAAGGTTTAAAAATAAAAATATCTTACATGCCCCACCAGAGGATTGGAGGAATATGGAAAGTTTATTTTCATGAAATTTGAAAAATCTCGATTTTCATTTTGAACAAGATATCTCGTTATTAAAATAATCTGTAGAAGGCCTCTCATAATTTAGAGACATTTCACATAATTCTTTAATTTGGAGACATTGCTTTAGTTTTAAAAATTCTAATTTTATAATAAAACTTATTCTAAGTACCCCTAAAGTACACCTTCGACCTAAAAGTATTTTGGTGGCTCTAAAAGACTCAGTTCAAAGGTAACTTACCTAAATGCCCCTAAGATATACCTTCGAGATAAAAGTATCCTAATAGCCTAAAGGACTCGATATTACCATAAAAGGATGAACCTATTCCTATTGTGCACCTTGAACATGAAAGTATCCTAAGTGATAACATAGGACTTGGTTCTAACATAAATTACTAAAATGTCCCTAGGGCTTAGCTTTATTGTTAAAGTATCCTAGTAACCCTAAAAGACTCGATAACTTCATAAAGGGATGAACCTATCCCTACTATGCACCTTCGACATAGGACTATCTTGGTGATAATAAAGGACTCAATTCTAGGATAAATTATTAAAATACCCCTAAAATGCAAGTTTAACATATAAGTATCTGGGTACCCTAAATGATTTAATAACTTCCTAAAATGATGAACTTATCTCTATTATGTACCTTGGACATAAAAGTATCTCTATAATCTTAAAAGACTCGATTTTAAGGTAAATTAATACTACCTTCGATGTAGAAGTATGACGATAGCATTAAAGGACTTGATAATGATTAAAGTGATAATTTTACCCTAAATCGGTAGCTTTGACATCAAATATGACCTAAAATGCAAAAATTACTAACAGGTCCTAATATTTTTTAAAATTACATTTTAGTCCCAAAATGGCTAAAAATGCTAGAAATATTCTTAAATGACCAAAATACCTTAAGTGGGTAATTTGACATGAGAAATAAGCATTTTAACCCTAAAGTGCAAAGCTTCACTAAATGGTCCCTAAATTTTTCTAACTTTAGAAAATGGTCCCTATATGGAATAAAATAGAAAATTAAATATCAAACACATCAAAATCAACATGAAAATCATACCAAAAATCACAAAGAAGATTCAACCAAGTACCTTTGACCTTGGAGCATTTTTAATATTTACAAATAAGTCCCTAAACTATTTAAAATTACAAAAAAGCCCTAAAAATGTTAGAAATGTATGAAACACATTCAAACATATAAAAATGAAATGAAAAAAACCTTAAAGGTTTCAACATGGATTTGGTCAAGCTTAGATGGGAATGGAAAAAATTTTTCAATTTAGTCCCTAGATTTTTCCATAATTGTAAAATGGTCTAAAAACTCAAAAACTTCACAAAAGAACACACAACATAGGAAATATTTTTCCAAAGCCTTAAAATTTTTGGTAAAACAATGTTTTGGCCCCTAAAAGTTTTAAATATTACAAAATAGTCCACATCACAAAAATCAAGTATAAAAAATTATCCAATGGCCATGGTGATTTTTGGCCAACCACAAAGACAACAATAAACAATTTTCCTTTAATGCAACATCGTGAATATCAATAATAATATGCATCACTAGGCTTAGGTATGAAAAAAATCATGAAAAATAAAGCACATATGAACATATTTCATCAAAAGTCAACATGAAAATAACAAGGAAAATTGCATTAAATTACATATAGAGTATTAAAACATTATTTCCATAACAAACATGTATTTTCATTATGAAAATCACATTATTACTAACAAAAATCAAATTTAACAACAATATCAAAAAACATTTGATCATAGCTTTCAAACTTGGCCTTTCAACATGGATCAAAATCCATGAGCACAAGTATTCAATAGGCTCACTAGAAAGGAAGAATCAACCATGAAATGAAAAAAATTAAAGATTTTACAAGGAAAACTACCTTAAAAAACTTAAAAACTTAAAGAATTTTGGTGTTTTTTTTAATGTTTTTGCTTATGTAGGACATAAGGCTTCATATAAAAACTTCTTCCCTCAATTTATAAGCGGAAGAATCGACCTAGGTGGTAAGAAATCCCTTTGGCCAAATTTTTACGGCCATTTTTCTTTTTTCTTTTATTCTTTTATTTGTTAGATTTTTACTACTTTTTAGATTTTTTTTTTTACTTTTCGATAAGATTTAATTAATTCTTTTTTCATTTTTTGTGAGTCATTATGCATGACTCATCATCTAGAAGATGGCTTGGAAAAAATTCTCTATTAGACAAAATCAAGTAATAGAGATTAAATTGTAACAAATTAAAAATTATGTGTTCAAAAAATAAAATTTCAAATAACAAATTTAATTAAAAATTTAATCAAAATAAGCTTGTTGAGCTTGTTAGAAAATAAAAACGGGTTTATTGGGTTTGTTGTAAGCCCATTAGGAAAATTAACAGGTTTTACAGTCCATGAAATGGGAAAAAAATAAATTTTAGCCCATCAAAAATAAAATTAATAAAATTTTCAAAAATTTCAAAAAGAATTTTTGAGAAATTTTATGTGTAAGAAAAAGGCAATTAGCAATTCCAAACTCACAAATTTAACGAGCAAAAATCTTTTTGGATGAAAATTATATGTAATAAAAATGAATCAGAATTTTAAAAAAATCTAATTCCAAAATGTTTTGTTGAAATATGTAAAAATTTTTAAAGCTTTAAATTTCAAAAAATTTTACAACGAAAATTTATTGATAAAAAATTCGTATTTTGAAATCGAGAAAATTCCAAGAATATGTTCAAATATTTACAAAAATTAGTTAAATTCAACCTATTATTGAAAATATTAATTTAAAAAATAATACAAATGAAAATCTAAAATAAATTTTACCAAAAAATTTCAATAGCAGAATACTCGTGATATTGTAAAATTTTTAAAATTAATTACTAAAATTGAAATTTGACACCTCATGGTGTAAAATACCAATATATATTTTTTCCTAGAAATGTTTGATTTTTTAGTGTGCGTATCGACATAAATATTATACGCTATTAGTAAAAATATATGATGGTCGACTTTTCAAATTTTTATACAAAATCTCAAAAATTGGAAATTCGATCTTGATATCATCTACAAAATTGAATTACAAAATTGAAAAGAAAATATTTAAAAACTAATTTTTCTCTTAAATATTCGTACTTTTATCCAAGATTTATTCTCAAAAACCCTCGAAACTGCACTTTTTTCATCACATTCATATGCAGTCATTTAGGCATGACTAAAAGGTCTTGAAAATGCTCATTTTTCTTGGATGAGGTTGACCTTTACCAGGACAGTTATTAGAATCTCAATCTCGAATATTTAGGACTATAGGAAAAGAGAACCAGACAAAATTAGTTATCTACAATGAACATTGTTGGAGTTACATGGATTTTTAGAACCAAGTTTAGTGTAGATGACTTTATCAATAAGCTTAAAGCTGGACTATTCTGAACAATATGGTATTAATTATTTAGAAACTTTTGCACTAGTTGTAAGGATGGACACCATAATACTGTTATTTTGCTTTAGCAATGTCAAAAAATTGGAAAATATTCCAACTCGATGATAAATCTAAATTTTTGAATGGTTATCTTCAAGAGGAGATATATATTAAGCAACCTAAAGGTTTTATTGCTATAAAAAATTAAAAAAGGTTTATTTACTGAATAAAGCCTTGTATGGATTGAAACAAGCTCTAAGAGCTTAGCATTCTAGAATGTATGATAATTTGATGAGTTTAGGATTAAAGTAAAGTCTTAGTGAGGCTACATTGTATGCCAAGTCTACTCACAACAATGACTTGGTTATCCCTTTGTATGTTTGTGATACTTATGATAGGGAGCAATTATTAATTGATGCAAAAACTCATAGATCAAATGATAAATGTTTTTGAAATGATAGGCTTAGGAGAGATCTCCTACTTCCTTATAGTAGAGATTTCACATCTCAACAAGGAACTTTCATTTTTCAGCAAAATTATGCCAAACAAGTGCTGAAGAAATTCAACATGAAAAATTACAAATATGTTTTCACTCCATTGGTTGAAAATAAGAAGCTAGGCTAACTAGGTGTTTGTTGTATTTATCAACAATTAGACTGAAAATAATGTTTGTTGTTAGCTTGTTTTCCAAATTTATGCATTTTCCAAGTGAAACTCATCTCAAAATAGCAAAAACATGTTGAGGTATATTAAAAGAATAATTGATTTTGGTGTTTTATTTCAAAAGTCAATTGAAGTGAAATTATTAGGACATATAGCTCAGATAATCGACATACAGATATTCTGACCAAAGTCTTATCTAAAGAAAGGTTTGAATTATTAAGAAAAAGTCTTTGTGTTTATAGCAGAAATGCAATAAAGGAGTGTTAGGTGTAATGGCATTTTACTTGTGACACATTGATTAGATTTGCTATTGACTTGTCTTTTCATTTATAATATTTTGGTAATCATCATGATTTTATTAGACTTAACCTTTAAAATTTAACTAGTCTTTGTAGACACTTTATTTTGTCTAGGCCCTTTTTTTAGCAATCTGGAGCACAAATGTGAGAGGGGGCAATGTCGCCTGACACAAAAGTATTTTGAGGTGGTCAAGAAGGCCTATGGATCATATCAAAGGTAAATGCAAAGACGTGGCATCAAAGGATGTAGTTCAAGGTGTACGGGGACAAAATATATGAGAAAATTCATAATTTTTCTCGAATGTATCAATACATGGTTCTCATGTATCGATACAATGGTCCAACATGCCAAAATTTTGAGATGTCCCATTTGTATCGATACGACATGTAGATGTATCGATACATGAGCTTCTGTGTTGATATAGGACCTCATGTCTCAATATTAGGCCATGCCAAGACCAAAACATGCATTTTGTAAAGAAATATATCGATTCATATCAACATGTATCGATACAGTGGTTCATAGTATCGATAAAAGGCTTATAGTATCGATACAATGATCATTGTATCGATACAATGTTCATTGTATCCATACACTTAAGGTCAATGTATCGATACATACAAGCCATTTTCCATGGTCTAGGTATTTTTGACTCATCCATCATTGATCCAAAACTCGATTTTAACTCATTGCTTTGCATCAAGAAAAATCAAAACCCATATCAAATTATGAATTTGGACTTTTGAA
>JBBYHK010018565.1:0-10908 GCA_038382065.1 Adansonia grandidieri | reverse complement strand
CAATTTCATATGCTGTTTCATTTTTGGCCTATCGAAAGCTTTAGTTTTCACAGATTTAAAATTATATTTAAAGTGATATAAGTTTTTTCATTTGTAGCCGCGAGAAGTCGTGCAAAACCAGCCATAACATGAAACAAGAGGTACTATTTTTTATAACATGCCAAATACAAATTTGGCAGCTAAACATAGAGGGTGGGAGTGGCCACTAATCTTTTTTAAAAGTGTGATTAACTCATCTACATGAATATATTTTAAGGTTATCTTAAACTTAACTAAGGCACTTTAAAGGAATAAGTTTTGGTCTACGTTTAGAACTAGATTCAGAAGCTCGGTTACATGTGCGAAAAGATCGACACCCCTACAATGCCCGTTGCAAAGATATTACCTAGTCAACCCAATATTGTACTAAAGGTCTTATGGTTTAAGAGGTCTTGATTTATTAATCAAATATTTAAGTATCGAAAATATTTTCTAAGGAATTCTCCATTATGCTAGTGGAATTCTCAAGAAAAATTCTCACCTCAAGAGTTTTTGAGAAAATTCATTTGCTTCTTTAAATTGATTTCACCATCAGATTCATTTTAATATTTTATGAAAAAAATAAAAAGCATCTAAATTTTATCTAAAACATCTAATTTATTTATTTTTAATTAAAATTTAAATATTAAAAATATTTTTCAAGGAATTTTTTATTATCTAGGTAGAATTTCAAAAAATATCTCTTTACTTCAAGAGTATTTAAAAGAATCCATTTGTTTCTTTGAAGAGGCTCTAACTTCGGATTCGTTTTAATATTTTATATAGAAGTAGAGAGTTTAAATCTTTATTCTTGTTTAATCCTTATCATAAAGTTATTAAAATTAACCAAGATCTTTAATATTGAAAATTATCGACTAAACTCTCCATCATACTACTGGAATTTAAACAAAATTTTTTTACTAGAAAATTTTTAAAAGTCAACCATTTGTGACTTTTTCGAGTTTCATTATTGGAAAGATCTTATTTATTTTCAATTAAATAATTTATTTCTAAAATATAAAAGAATTAGTATACCAAATTTATTAAGATTTGCTATTATAAAATATGTATGTACTTATTGAAATTTAATTCTAACTAATTAAATGAAACAAGTACGTAAGTAAAAAATAATAAATATGAATAAATAATATTAAAATAATAAACTACTAAAGTGAAAATAAAGTAATAATATTTAATAAAATTAAATTTAAAAAAAGAAAACCTTTAAAATAAAATAAAGAAATTAATAATAAAAAACCGTAAAAATCTATTAAAAGAATATGGGTGAGGACCTACATGGTCCCACGTGGGTTCTAACTTCAAGAATGCAAAGGTTCTGTTGCAATGCACATTTGTAATAAAAAAATAAATAAATAAATTTTTATGGCTTTTAAAATCCTCAAGCCAGATTTGAAGAACCCATGTACAACGATCGAGAATTTTAATTGATTGTCGAAAAATTCAAACATTTTTCAATTATCTAAAACTGTAAATTTTTTATTAAATTTTTTTTTCAAACTTGATAAGAATGACTTTCAACTTTCATTTTTAGAAGAAAAAAATCAAAATAATGTACCTGCAACACTCTAATTGCAAGAAGAAGAATACCTCGAAAACATGAATCTTTCCTCGAACAAGGTTTTACAGGATGCTACTGTAATCCTTCAAATTTTTTAGAATTTTTTCAATAGAATTTTTTTTTATCTTTATCAAAATTTTTAGATTTTATTTATAAGGGAGATTAGGAAACTAAGCATTAAAAACTAGGATTAATCATCAATTTTTTTCAACATTAAAGCAATCATAAAATTAAATCCCACAATTTTAATCCCTAATTGATTCAGATTCTCCAATTTTTAATGAACCCCTAATTCTAGATTTCAATTAAATTTTTAAAAATCAACCCTAAACTTTTAATTTTAAATTTGATTTTTTTCCAAACCCATCATTTCAGTTTTTTTTTTTCAACTTCAAAAATTAAATTAAATGAAAAACAAAATTTAGTTTCCTAACATAGACCAAAGTTTAATAAACAACCCAGAAGGGGCCAACTCACTACTTTAAATTACCCGAGCCCAAAATCGAGTGTCTGCACTATTATTATTATTATTATTATTATTATTATTATTATTATTATTATTATTATTATTATTATATAGCTTTTTAGAAAAACATTTATATTTTATATATATTATCAAATTCTACCAATGATTAAAAAACTGAACCAAACTAGTCGATTGAACTAGAAGCCAATTGATTATCCAATCCGATACATGTATTAAAATTGAAAAATAATTGAACCAATGTAAAACCGATTTAACCAGGAAAAAATGGCAAAACTGGTTTTATATATATACATATATATATTTTTTTAAAATTTTATTTATAAATAATGAGATTTGAACATTTAACCTTTCTTTTTAAATTAAAAACTATACCATTAAGCTAAATATATTTTTTATTAATTTAATTATATTTAATATTTATTTAACATCAAAGGTAGTGTCTAGATATTGAAAAATAAAAAACTATTGAACCACCCGATTCAATCGAAAACCAGAGGTCTGATCGATTTGACCTCTAGTTTGGTTTATCTAGCGTTGAATTCTACAAGTAGACTTAGATCTTGTATGACAAATTGTATAGTATTTATTGAGGGTTTTTTTTCCTTGGGCATAAAAATTTTAAGAAAGTTTGATATATTTGATGCAAGGAAACCATTGCAAAAAGAAAAGGTAGGCACATAAGTAGATATATTTAAGTTATCTATCCAAACTTAAAGGCGTGTCCAATATTTAAGAGAAATAAAAAAATTATTAAGTTCAAAAAATGGGCTTGGGCAAAGAAATGAAGCCCATTTGAAATAGAGCTGTGCCTTGGGCAAAGAATTTTAAGCTCAAGCTCATCTATATAGTTTTTTTTTTAATTTACAATATAATTATATATATACTATAGCAGGAGTTATGATTTTATTTTTACTAATTGTTGACTTATTAAAACACTTTATAATAGAAGTTATACTATGCACTTTAAAACAAATATTGACTAAAACTTAATAAAAATATTAAATTACTAAAAATTAAATTAAAAATATATATTTAAAAATTAAACAATATAATATAGGTTGGCCTAAATATGCCTAGACCAAAAAAATACCTATATTTTGGGTTGGGCATAGGCATGCCTTTGCTTAGGCCTAGCCTAAACCCAACTTGGCCCATAAATAGGTCTATACATAAGGCTTGGAAACACCACAACTATTGGTGTATACCCTAACAACAATCAAATTGGTTATTATATTAATATCATATTAAGCATTACTTAATTAAGATACTTTTTATCTATAAGTTTGTATACATATTTGATATAATGTCTCATAAAATCATTGGACCAAATAAGGTCTTGCAAGAACATTACTAACATATAGTAGTTATGGAGTTTTTCTTGACGTTAAGGTAAAATAAAACTTATGTTCTTTGATAAAAGTACTTGTAATCTTATTTCTTTAAGGAATGCTTTAAGCTACATTAACATTCTATTTTCACATTATCATTTTTTTCATCAATCCACAATCTTTCTCTCTCTCATGCAACAAATTTGTCATAATATATCAAGATATGAACCTTAATATATCAGAGCAAGCAACACTTCAAATCATCATAAGACTCAATCAGTCAAAATGAATCACTCGTCTGAAGCTCCCATACTATAACATGAGAGTGGCTGGGTTAAGGAGTCGCCACCGATCTTTTATGGCTAAATGTGATTGGTCACCTATTAAAACCATTCACTAAAGAGTTACGAACTATAAAATGATGATTTAAGATTTGTATATACCAGAAATCTATAAAATTAGGCTTGTGAGTTAGTTATACCACATGTACGGACTCGATCCCTCTCCTGATGCCCAATACTTGGTACCAACTAATTACACATATCTGAATTTGTTTTTCTCAATTTCAATCACAAGCAATGAGATTCCCTAATATCAAGCTAAGACTAGCTAGGATTTTCAGAAGAAGATCCCATTCGTTTGTTGAGAAATAAAAATAAATATAAAAAATTTGAGTGGCTGAAGCGGAAGTAACAGAAAGAAAAGCAACGACTGAAGTGGAAGAGTTAGAGTCAAAAAACGGATTCCTCACTTTTTTCTCTCATTCAAAACCATGAATGAGACTTTGATCTCGTAAAGCTCCTTCGTGAAACATATTCAATCATAATCCCCACTTTTATTTCATCAAAATCAAATAAGTATCACTAAATTAATGTATCCTGGAACTCTTATTGAGATTAGCTTGAATTTATAACTGATTTGGAGTGAAAATCATTTATAAATGAAAATTCCACAAGAGCATTTGACTCCAAAAATATTAACTAATTGAATTCATTTTCAATTTTTTTTTTATCAATTTGACTCCATTTGAAAGAAATCACAAAATATTATATTTAGATTAAATCGAGGAAATCATAAGTTTGAAAACAAATTTAAAAAATCAACTTTTATTTAATTCAACTTGGAAGCTTGCATGTGAACCACTAGGGACCTTCTATAGGACACTCCTAGAGCTATGGACACACTAAACATGACTTCCATAATTAAATTTGGAGGCATCCAAATGACTTAAGATAATAGACACTGAACTTGGACATACTTGAAACAAGGTATAGATTTGATCTTTCAAGCTCTCTAAATTTATTTCTAATCATTCCTATCACATAAAATCATCCAATCAAATTCTATGAATGTTGACTCACTGCACTTCAATGTAAAAATATTCAAAAAATACCAAAAAAAAACATTTTGGCTGTCATGCAAACTTTTTAATTGGATACTATTGCATGACACAGCATGTCCGAACAGCTTGCATTTTGGATTTTCTTCTTGATTCATCCGGAATACCCACTAGACTAGCCATAATGCTTGGAAAGCTTATTCACTCTACTTTTATCTAAAAATATGATAAAAATCCACAAAAATGATTATCCTCATCAAAGCCAGCTCGTATTACTAATCAAGCATGGAAATAGAGCCAAGTAAATAGATCATGCTCCGAAATTATTCTGCATTCGTCTGACCATGAAATCAAGTGTTTCAAAAGCCTATCACGTAGCCCAATCAATGAGGATTACAGGAAAAATAGAAACAAAAATTTTTAAGGTCTATAACCTAATCAAAGTATTTTTTTTCATGAGACTATCGTGCTGGACTGCAATAGTAATTCTAACATAACTTGTGATCACAAAGCCTTTTGTCAAATTTTATAACACATTTTCGGACATTCGCACATCCAGCAACAAGACCAAATAGACTCTATGAATGTCCTATATGAGGAAATAACAAAGACTTCTAAGTGCTAAGACCTAGAATTATGTTTTCCAACACTGGCGATATGCTTCAAAGTAATGCAAATGTCTCTGCTTTTATCACTTTTATTTATTATTATTTATTCTTAGCAAGTGAGAGGCACACCAATGCCACTTACTTATGTGCTGTAACCAGCATCTATAGTGATACTAAAAAATATATTTTGACTCATCTAAACATCACTTAATGACTTACATCAAAGGTTACCAAGTTTAGACTCAACAAAACAATTTTAAACACTTAAAAAAACATTTTTATACGCTCCAAATTAGCTTTAATTCAAGTTATTTTATTTAATTTCCCCAAAAACTCATTAAAAAGCTTATTAAACACCACAAAACCATGATTCACCTATTGATTAAGTGAACCAAAGCCTGCCCTAGGGTGATATTTTGAGAAAACAAGGTTTTTATACATCCTAAACACTCTTAACATGCATTTTATCAAACATATAGGATACTAACCTATAGTACTAGCAACTAATCATCCACACACCCATTCTAAATACAAAATTCACCTTAGCTGAATCTACCTAAGCTAATTATACTCATCTAAACATCAATTTCTCATCAAATTCTTATCATTTAACAATCAAGCACAAGAAAACAAACTTGGATTCAACTCAATCAACATGATTAACAATCAAAACATGCTTTCAAACATTTAAGCTATTAAATTCATCCAACTCAGCATCAATTTCAACTTACCCAAGTTCATCTCAACTTAATTCATATAAGTTTCACCAAATAAGCATCAATCATGTAATGCCCACTTAAGCACATCTAACCATCACCATGGCTGAACCTAGCTAAGAGATTTAAGCTTGTTCAAATTTTCACTAAATTCAGGAACCTAAAATTTCATTATTTAGCATTAGATTCAAGTTCTTATCAATTAGGTTTAGTCTCAAACTAGCTTAAATAAGCAAGATAAAGCAAAATTAAATCAATTAAGTTCAAGATCTTTCTAAATAAAGCTAGCTGAAGTAAGGAATAAGCTTCTAAGCATGTTCAAACAACTTATTTAGCTAGAAGATCATGATTTCATCATCTAAACTTCCTAATTTCAACTCAACATCATTAAATTCTAGCTCAACTTAGATCACATAATCAAAATCCTAAGTGTCTCGACTGAAACCTAGATCTAGTGAAATCACATTGTTCAAACACCACCTCTTGCTTTCTAATTATGATTCAAGCTAGATTTCAACAATTAATCACATAATCATGCTTTAAACAACAAGAAATCAAGCGAATCGGAGCTCAAATCAAGATCAAAACACAAGATCATCATGAATCACAATGGCTGAATGCTAAAGAACATGAAACAAGCTCAGCTGAATCATATTTCAAGAACCATGAATCAATCAATTGAATCATGAAATTTAATTGAAATTGAAGAGAAAAGATAGAAATTATACCTACTCCAAACTTAGTCTTCTAGCAAAAATTAGAAGAGCTTGAGAGAAAAATGAATATTTTAGATTTCCTAAAATTTTATGTGTTTAAAAGTTATGAAAATGTAGATTTCACCCCTATTTATAGGCCTTGAAGTTGGTGATTTAAGCTTAAATCACTTTAGGGTGATCTTAGCTTAATCACTAACCTTTTAACAAAATTAGGAAAAAATGACATTATTATCCTTAATGAATGGATGATCAAAATTCACATATTTGTCACATGATGAATGTTACCAAGGCTTAATTCTATTTAGTCTAGTATAAATTTTAATGCCATTCAATTGATCATGATTTGTCTATATAAAAATGCAGTTGAATATTCCATCTTGTAGTAAATATGTGTGGTAATGACTTTCCCTGAAAAAAATCACAACTTTCTATCACAGGCTTCTTGATTAAGCCCTCTGAAAGTCCCAGCATTCTAAATTCCTAAGGTCTTTTCATGACGCGGTCCCACTCACAAATTTAACCTAAAGTCAAATTTCAATTTTATTTTGGTGTAATCAATTTCAAAATCCGAGTTGTAGAACTCTTCCAATGTTAAAATCTAATTTAGCCTAAAACGTTGATTTTTTATGATTGATTTTGCCTAGAGTTGACTTTTGCTACTTCATTGACTTTTGATTTGAACTTTTAAAATAAGTCTCTTTTTCATCCAAATGTAATCAATAACCACTCTAATTACCTTAAGAAACACGTACTAATTAAATTTTGACACTCCTAAATTTTGAAGACTTGGGTCTCGATTTTTCCAAATCCAGCATCTACCCTATAAATTAGACAATTAAGCTCAAATGCGTTATTATGTTAAACTAAGGTCATGGAGACTAACTAAAACCTCAATAGGACCTCTCTATCATCTATAACTTATCCAAGAAGATCCAAACCTAGAAAATTCATTTAAAACCCTTAGATGTACTTTATGATGAATTTATAGGGTTAGCATGTTGTTTATCATATTCAATTCAATATTTTTTGATAGGCCATGTCACATCTACCTTATGCCACAGTACAATTTAGTTTTGGTATTAGACATTTATGTTTGTGAAGAAGATTCCAATAAAGTTAAAATGCTATATTTTACAAAATCTACTTAGGGCATCAGGTACTTTATATTGTATATACTACCAAAAAGAATATTTTATAAAGTATTTCAATTATTTACAAAGGTTTGAAATCATTTAGTTTGTATTTTTGTTAAAAAATGAAGTTTGAAAATAATGTTAAGTCTTTAAAATGAAGACAGGCAAAAGGATTTGAATTCCTTTAAATGAGATTTTGAGTAGTAAGTTATATTACAATTTTACCTAAAGAATCATTATTTCTTGAGGAGGATATTAGAATACCCTGCAAAATTTTATGTTCTATAAATTTTTGCATTAAGGAATTCATATCCTTCATCTAAAAATTCAAAATCAATTTGTTGAACTTTTTCCATTCTAAAAGTTGTGATTCTTCACCCAAAACATGTTTAATCATGAAAAGATGTTTCTAACATTGGTCGAGGCTTATAAACACTTTCTTTAACTTTTTTTTTACACAACTTTACATCTAATTCTCTTTAAGAATCATTTCTTTTATTTCACTCTCTTTTTGTTCATTGTGCATGTATGTTCAAAAAGAACTTGAAGTGCAATCTTGTTCTTCTTTGAGTAGGCATTGCATCATGGGGATAAAGTTTCTAAAGAGACTATTTGCAACTATTATCCTAAAGAAAGTTTCATGGAATTTCTTTGCCTATAATTTTCTTCATTTCTTCTTTTTCTCCACTATTGTTCTTATTTGATTGCAATAGTTCAACTCCTAATATACAATACTTTGGTCTTTATAAAGTACTTTGATCAAGTGGGAAAGGTTTCTTATAAATTGGAGTTGCCTGTTAGGGCCAAAATTCATTATTTATTTCATGTTTCTTAATTAAAGAATGAAAGAGCCTATGCAATTACAATTATCTCTCCTCGATGTGTTGAAATCAATATTTTAGACAAGAGAATGACTAAGAAAAGAGAAGGAGCACAAGCTAAGGTATTAGTTTAGTGGAGTACCACTTTTTTTTCGATGTAACTAAGAAGTATTTATATGCATTACAAAAAAGGTCTCCAACTTTTCATCCTTAAGGGTAATGATGTTTTAGGGCTATGGACATTTGTTATGGGCCATATTCCAACTCTTATTCATTTTATTAAGTGTAGTATGCATTTTATAGTTTAAATAAATTATACATTTTTTTTATACTTTGCATACTATTCATATCACTTCATTTCTTTTTCTTTGATTATATTTAATTGCATCAATCAAACACTTTCATACAAAAGAAATAAACCATTTAAATACAAAGTTCACAAGGTTTAAAAAAACTATATGATGGAAAATTTTCCATATAAACCAATTAATATGAGACCAAAAGAGTAATAGCAATGGTTAAAAAAGTATATACATGTTGTGATTAATTCTTTAGTTTTTATATTTCTAGCTGAAAGATTTATAAAATTCTTTTAACAATATAGTGTCTAAATATGTAAACAAGCAACTTTCTATAACCAAATCAAAGGACTTTAATATTGCACATTCATTCCATTTTTTTTAAAGATGAATTTATCATGGGACGCCATGGACATTTAAAATCAATCTAGCTATTGAGCAACTTTGTCCTATATCACTTGCCTTACAAACCAATAGCTCAAGACCATTGTCCATGTAATCTTAGTTTAAAGGGTCCTTTGATAGAGAGGGGAAGTGTCACAAACAAGTGAAACGAGAAGTGTTGAGAGACGTGAAGAGGAAAATTAGAGTAGACCTTAAAGTATTAAATGTAATGAGAAGATGTAGTGCATAAGGTGTAAGGAATAAGAGATGGCAGAGCGATGCTAAATAGGTGGAGAATATGGTTGAGAAACTAATCAGAAAAGAGAATTATGGGGAGAGTCTTAGAAGAAAGTTGACCCAAATGCCAAATTAAAGTCCCCAAATAAGTTGTGAAACTTTTATTTATAGGTTTCAAGAGAGATGAGTTACATACCATAATCATTAAAGAGTAATGATGATGGAAATTGTTAGTTATTGAATTTGTTTGATAAGAGTTTAAATTGTTATTGATAATAGTGAATAATGACAAAGATTTTGCTAGTTGTTTAAAAAAAAGGAAAAAGTACTCATATTACATGGAAAGGTTCAAAAGAGACCTCTTAACTAATTCTATATTTAACCCACCAAGTCACGCTCTTCAAAACATCTCAATAGTAAAAACTAACCTACGAACCCTATCATTTTTGGGGTTATCTCCACTTCTTCTTACGCAACGAAGTTGTATCAGGTGAAATATCTTTTGTAGAATACTTTTCAATATAGGTGTTTTTCCATGAAAACATAGTTATGTAAATGAGTTATTTCATGAAGGCGCTATTCTGTAAAGGTGTTGTTTCGTGAAGGCATTGTTCTAAATAAAAATTGTTTTATACAGGAACTATTCTAAATAAAATCTATTTTGAACAGAAGCTATTCTTCATAAAGATTGTTCTAAACAAAGACCGTTATGAATATATCTATTTTGAATTAAAGTTATTTTGAATAAAACTATTCTAAGCAAGTGATTTCCAATAAAAAGAACATTCATTGAAGCAGCTTTTAATGAAGCAACTTTATTACTTATTTTGAATTACCTTTGATATTGTATGTGAAATTGTACTTTCCCATAAAATAGCTTTATTTCTAAAAAGAGATACCATATTACTAACCACACTTCTAGTATTTACAACCAAAAATCCATATATTTATATTGTGTTTATGTGTTATAATCATGTTTAAGGTATTATATTTTTATATAATTTGATACATTAATAATTTGTGTTATATAAATTTTGATACATTCATGTATTTATATAATATTCGTATTATTTTTCATGTTATGTCATATTTTGTATCATATTTTAATTTTTTTTCGTGCAATCATATCATGTCTAAAAGTTACCAAGTCTAGCCTACATCCATGTGGTAAATTCAGGACAACACCAAGGAAATTTTGTAATACAAAATAACTGATTAAGATTCTTGCGTAACTGAATGAGCA
>JBBYHK010018503.1:0-10911 GCA_038382065.1 Adansonia grandidieri | reverse complement strand
AGAAAATTATTAAATTAATAAAAATTAAATTTAAAAAAATATATTTAAAAAAATAAATTATAAAAAAATATAATATAGGCGGGCCTAAACGGGCTTGGATTATCTATTTACAAATATGGGCGAGCTTGGGTAAAATTTGAGGCCCATATTTCGGGCCGGGCCGGGCTTGGGCTTGCATATTTGATGTTAATACCATGCATAAGCCCGACCCGAATCCGGCCCGGCCCGGCCCACGAGCAGGTCTAAAAGCAAGTGAATATATCTAAAAATCAATAACAAAAAGAATTTATATCTTAAAGCACAAAATATATATCTTAAAGCACAAAATCGCCTTATTCAAAATTGTTTCAATAATTTTACATTATATATTAATTGTGGTTAAAGATAAGATAATTTAGCCTTTTAAAAAAACAATAAAATTATATTTTCAAATTATAAGAATAAATCATTTTTGATAGAATTTAACAATCTTGATAAATATGATTTATCTCTCTTAAAATTCTTACATAAAAATATAATTTATTTTTTGAGCCTGCTAATTTAACAGAGAAAAACTGTTCTTGTTTATATAAATAGTACATGTTATTACCTTTTAACTTTATACACTTAATATGTACTAAAATCAATTGTAGTCTATAAAAGAATTGAATCAGTTTTGGTATATATTAATTGTATTTTTTAATTCCATATAATTTCAAATAATTTAAATTTATTATTTGAACTACATTTTTTACTCGTGATGAGATATTAACATAATGAATGGAGTAAATAAATATAAAAACTATATATATACTGTGAAAGCTAAGATGCCTTTCATATGTTACATATTTATTTTCTTTTTAGAAATGAAAATAAAGTATATTAATTCATTGTATATATGCATTGTGGACTTGAATTTAAATTTTAGATGCAAGATACCGCAAATAAGAATAATAGCAAATAAAAAGGAAACAATTAGAAAAATCATGAATTACAAAATAATAACATAGAAATATTGGTAAATATAAAATTTGAATTAATCTCTAAATATTTATATGTCTTAATTAATTTGGATCCGTAGTAACAACTGGAGTTGCGTTGAATTCTACTTATAATGCATTAAACAATTTTAAATTCTTTTAATTATTGATTTTTTGATATATTCACTTTTTTTTGTTTAACAATATTAATTGTTTATTGAATATTTGAATTTTTTAAAAGTTATTATCTTAGATATGACATGTGGATATACATGTATATATAAAATTTGTTTTATCATATCAAAAAAATATGTTTATCATATATTAATTGTTATATAAAAATAATCTATGCATCGTGCGAGATTATAGACTAATTTTATATTAGAAAGGGATTAGTTTGAAACAAAACTTTAAGCTAGACAATCAAATGCAAGATTTTGCCTAGAATTTTTTTTATAATTAAAATATATTAGTGTTTGAATTTTCATGTTGCTTTGATTTTATTATCCACTTGAAGATAATTTTTGAAATAAATTATCCATAATATATATAAAAGCACGAATGTGAATCTTTTAAATTGAGAAAATATTCATAAGTATTCACTATATTTTTAAATTACTATTGTAAATTTTTTTTTATCATTAATAAGATTTATTCAATTTATAGGTAAGAATGTTAATTTCGTTAAAAGTCATTCATTTTAAAAAAGTTAAAGTTTGCATTAAATTATTTTATTTTGGAGTGTTAATTTTTTTATCATCTTTAAAATGTAAATGAATTTATTAGATAAAAGATAAAAATTTAAAAATTTATTGACTTTTTTATTTTCACAAATTTTAATTTTATATTAAAATTAAAAATAATAAATTTATAAATTTGAATATTGAACATTGAACAAACTTTACATGTTAATGTATTTATTGATTTTAATTGTTTGTAAAAATATATGACTAAATGTTTTTAAAATAAATAAACAACTAATATTCACCTGCATATGACAAAAAAAAAAATACTAAAAGAACATAAATATAACATGAATATACGAATTTGATTCAATATATGTACATTATATGTAAAAAATTAAGATGATATCAAAATTTAATTCATTTAAATTTATTTATATTCATCATTTATTTCATATTAAAAAATAAAAAGTAATAAAATATAAACCTAAAATTCATCCAATAAGTCATAACTTATAACATAATTTAAATAGTTTCTTTTATTATTTAATCATAATAACATATTTTTATTCAATGCTCAAGTTTTTTTTTTAATTTACTTATGTCAATATATCTCATATTATTATTATTCAATATTTTAAATTTTAATGATAATTTATGATATAATAATTTTTTATTCAATAAAAAACCAATCATTATATGACATGTGCACAAGATTTAGATATTTGAATAGTATCACATATAAACATGAACATGATATAAAAAAGTAAAATACAATACGATACAAAAAAATATAAATACAGCACAATATACAAAACGTGTTAAAATTTATATAAAATAAATATGACACAAAATTGAAATTTAACTAAATAATGCTAATTATACCTAACAATTTTGGAAAAAAATACAAAAATAACTAAAACACAAAATAATACGAAATAATAATACTAACATGAATGCACGAAAGTGTCAAAATTTATAAAAATTGAAAAAAAAAAAAAACTTTATAAGATTATAATAGAATTTTAGTAAGGTTTAGTAGAAGTGAAAGTCTAACCAATAATAATTCTAAAAAAATGTGTATGTGTATTATAATTATCATTTAATTATATTTTATCCTTATTTTATTTTTTATAATTTATTGATGAATAAAATTAACCCATATTTACAAAATGCGGATAAAATATTAATCTTAATTACTTTTTTTTTTTTACATTTTATTTTATACATAAAATATTTAATTGAATCACTTTTATGTTTAATTTTATATTAATTAAAAACTATATATTATGTAATGCTAGAAAAATAAAACATACATTAAGTGCAAGATTGCACATATCTCATAATATAAGATAAAAGTTATTCCCTGTTAATTGCCATATGTGGCAAGCAATTGTAGTTTTTTATAATCACCACATGAAGTATTTGTATTATTTTATATGTTATAATCAAATTCAAAATATAAACTTTGACATGTTATTAACACCATGCGAAAAAAAAAATATGACATAATATAAAAATAATATTAAGACCACATCAATACACAAAATAATATATTAAAATCTACATAAAATGATTTATTAACGTATCACAAACATGACAACACATGATAAAAAATTAAGATTTATCTAAATATTATTAATTAGACCTAATAATTTTAAACATAATATGATTATATAACATAAACATAATATGAAAAACTAATTAAAAGTGACACAATCAAAAAACACGATATTAATACATGACAAAGTTAAAATTTACACAAAATAAATTATTAATGTTGTAAAATTTATATAAATATAATAGAAATTAATAAAAAATACAACCCGAATATCCTAAATAAGAAAATAAAAACACAAAATAAAAAACAAAAAACAAACAAAAATTAATAATTAGAAAAAAAAAGAAGGATGGAAGGAGGGCTGAAAAATAATCAGCCCTTAGTATCATCTTAGGGTATGTTATTTTGCTGAAATTTGCTTCCTGAAAATATTTTTTTGGAAAATGTGAAATTTTTTTTTAAAAAATAGATTTTATGATTTTTGGATGAGATGATGAAAAATATTGTTTTTGTTTGGTTATTTTTTGGAATTTTTTTTTTCAAATAACAATAATAACATAAATTTAATTATTAATTATTACAATATTAAAAACTATTTATTATTAAGATATTAATATTTTAATATTAATATTTCAAATAGTAATATTTTAATCATAAAATTTAATACTAAAATGTTATATTAATATTAAATACTTAAAATAAATTATTTCTTATAAAAATTAATTATTTGAATATTTGAATTATTATAATTATTAAAAAATTACTTATGTTAATATAATAATTATTAAAATATTGTTTTACAATTTTCAAATAGTAATATGTAATAAATATAAAATATTAATAATTAAACTATTAATTTTAAATAATAAAATAGTAATTTTTAATAATAATATTTAGCACTAATGTATTATATTAATGTTAAATAATTAATCAATATTATTTATTATTAAAAATTTAATTATATAAATATTTTAAAATATTTCAACATATAATAATAAATTATTAAAATGCTATTTCTATTAATAGTTCTACTATTAAAATATTAGTATTTTTATATTAAAAGCATTTATTATTAAATATTTATAAATTATAATTTAAATAAATTTGTTATCAAATACTCAGATAAAAACTTTTTTCAACAAAATATTAAAAAGACTATTTAAAATTTCAAATATTTATAATGTAACACTTTATTATTAAAATAATAATATTGTTTACTAAATAATATTTTTATTAAAATAATTAAATATATTAAAATAAATAATATTATATTATTAAAATAGAAATATGTATGCTTAATAACATTCAAATATAAATATTAAATATTATATTATTAAAATAAATATATATTAATATTTTTAAAATTAAAAAAGTAATTAAATATTTTTATTAATAATTATAGCAATAATTTTCTATATTAGTTATATTAATAATTTATTATTAAAATAAATAATTTTATATTATTAAAATAAATAATATTATATTATATTCGCTTTTTTCAAAAAATATCTTTCGCTTTTGAAAAAGAAAGATATTTTTAAAATATCTTTTTTTTTTATCAACAAATTATTTTTTGCTGACTAAGCTATTTTTTATAAAATAAACACTAAAAAAATATAAAAATTATTTTAAAAGTCATTTTTTGCGAAATAAACAAATCCTCAATAACAAGATTACCCCCAAATGGAAAACCAATTGAAAGACTACTCTAATAAATTTTATAAGATATTACACTATCACATTAAAACGAAAAAAAAAAAGTATTGAAAAAAAAATGGTCAGACAGAGCAATATTTTTCTTATTTCTCTTGTTTTTGCAAGTCTCCAATGTTTGTGAAATTTCAAGCATGTCTGAAAATTTGCCATTTGAGACATATATATATATATATATGTATATATATATATATATATATATATATATAGACACAATTTCACACAAGACTAAGATGCGAACCTAGTCTTTTATCCCTACATACTCATCTCACAATACAAGGTGAAGGCTTTTTCCAACAAAAATTTTGTTGGAAAAAGTCAAATTATTTAAAATAACTGTTTTTTTTTAAATTAGCTAAAAATACTTTATTTGCTGAAATTTTCGTTGAAAAAAATTATGTAAAAAATAATAATATTTTCAATAAAATTTTCCAAAAGTGTTTTTTTCAATGAAAAATTTTGTCGAAAAAATTGTGGGTGACATTATTTTCCGTTTAAATAACAAAACAATATATATATATATATATATATATATGTTTAACTTCAGATATATTAAGATGGGAGAAGCTAATTTGTTGTTTATAATTTTTTGTGTTTGTTACAAATTTCTCCTAAAAGTTTCTTCATTTTCTTGTTCACTGAAGATATAAGCAGTTGCATGGTATACTTGTCCATCGGCTAGCAAGCTTCGGTTAGTTCTTGAATATAAGTTTTTATAATTTGAACTGAGGTAAATTAGTTTAAATTATTATTTAATAATAAAATTTTATTTAAATGTAATTATAAAAATATATAAATATTTATATAAAAATAAAATTTCAATGATATGAATATATAAATATTTTAAAATAAAATTATATATAATATAAATCATTAATAAATATAAATTTATATAAATATAAAATATTTTAAATATAATTATAATATAATAAAATATATAAATGTTATTAAAATATATAAATATTAAAAAAAATATAATATAATATATACGAATGTTATTTTTATATATACGTAATAAAATATATAAATACTATTAAAATACGCTAATTATTGGGGTTATGCAGAGGGCTGCGCCATTAATTAAGCTGACACCGATGTCAACGTCAACGTCAACGTCAACGTCAACGTCACTCTTTAATTTACTGACTGATTCCTTTTGACTAAAGATCCACGATCACGTTTTAAACGTTTCGAAGGAAAATTCCGGGGAAAGTTAAGCTCCGTAACGTGGTTGACATGCCCCTCTTCAACGGTTACGACAAGACTAGCACAATGCTAGCGCATAGGGAAACCATCTCATGGTTTGGTAGACAAAAATAAATTAGAATTGAGATGTAAATTTAAATTTAATATAAAATATTTTTTATTATAATTTATAAAATAAAAATTAATATGTAGAGTTTAAGATTAAACCGATAATAATTTTTTATTTATTAGATATTAATGGTTTAAATTATCATATATATGACATATATATTAATAAGTAAGTTATTATATATAGATATACAATATATATTACATAATTAATATCAATAATAAATAAAAAATTATTTTTAAAATATTTATTTAAAAAAAGAAGAATATTTAGTTAGATGTGTTGGGTGGTGAATAATCCCATATTAATAAAATATGGCTTAACTTTGTGTATATATAAGCAAGTTTCAATGCAGAGTTAAGCTCAAAGGGGCATTCAAGTTTTTGGTTTAAGGGTTGAGGTTCACATGAGGCTTGAAGTTAAATATTAAGAAGAGAGAAAAATTTCATCTTAAGATTAAAAGCTCTAAATTTTTACTTGATCATTTCTTTGAATTTGATAAAATCAAAATTTTTTGTTTGCTTGATTATTTTATTATATTTATTTTAGTGTAACCGTTATTTTATTATATTTATTTTAGTGTAATCGTTATTTTGCGTATACTATATATATATATATATATGATGTCTAACAATCTTAAGATGAAATCTTGATATATTTTAATATACTGTTTTCTTTATTTATTGTCGTACCCTGTTCGATTAATTAAATACTGCAAGTTCTCGTCTTTAGAGCTATTTGGCTTTCTATTTTTCAACACTGCTTCCTTTATATTGATGTGCTTCAATATATATATATATATATATATATATATATATATGTATTAATTTTCATTGTGTTTAAACGTGCATTCAATAGCTTTGCATTTGTTTATTGCATTTTATAAATTTGAGTAATTCCTTAATGTTCAAGAGATTAACTTTTGTTTTGTATGGACATTGATTTGACAGTGTATATATATATATATATATATATTTGTTTTCATATATAATGAGACTTGAAATGGTGGGTGAATTTTTTTTTAGCTTTATTCATTCATCTTCATTGGTTAATATTCCATTGTTGCTATTCGTATTTGGCCCAATCTTCTTCTTTGGATTGTTTCCATATTCGTATAAAATCTAGGCCACTGTGAGTATTAAACATTTCATGTACCTTCGTTCGTTTATTTGTGTGCTAGCAGTATATTTTTACAATTCTTTTATCTGTATGTGAAATATGTTTCTTTTAATATATTTCATTTTTTAAAAACATGTTTAATATATATATTGTTTATACTGACATTTATTCTTGAAATTCTTTTTCTGAATTTTCTTTTTAAATAATTTGTTTTAGTTATACTGTTAGCATATATGATCGACTTCATGTCTCTTAATTTTTGTGCGACTAGTTTGTAAAGTTTTGATCTTTATTGGTTTGATATTTGTAGTTGTTAATGAATTTTTATTTCATATGTGATTAGTAAATATTCGATTACTGTTTGGCATATTTATCTATATTCTATTTATAGATATTGTTTGAAGTTTTCTTTTTCTAATTCTGATTTGGTCATTAATTATATCCATGTTAGGATTTAAATTATTTCTTCGCATATCTAATACTGTGGATTACAACTTGTTTATAACAAGTTTGTAAATTGAGACAAAAGTCGATTCTATTATTTTAGAATAATAGAATCGATTATCGATAATGTGAGTGTGCTTGGAGTGCAATTACCTCCACATGCTACGCATGGTGAGGGACCTGAGACATTTGATGGTGCGAAGTTTAAGCGGTAGCAACATAAGATGTTGCGTTATTTAACCACTTTGAATTTGACCTTGTTTTTACAGGCTGGAGGCCCCGACTCTCAAAGAAGGAGAAATGGATAATACTGCGGATTTCATATGCAAGAGTTATATCCTCAACGGATAGGATAACACGTTATAAAATGTGAATAGTCCGATAAAGACGGCAATAGAGCTATGGGAGCTTCAGACAAGAAGTACAAAATTGAGAATGCTAGCACGAAGAAATTCGTAGTTGGTCAATTTTTAGACTGTAAGATGGTGGACTCAAAAACCATGAATCAATTAAAAATTGAGGAAGATATCTGTGATTCAGAAAGAAAAGGTGGTGTTTAGATTATAGATGTCAAGGTAAATGTTATCAAACATTTGTGAAAAAAGAAACAAGTTGTTTCTAGTTCTTCTTAGGGTAATAAGAAAGCTGGTGTTAATAAATTCATGAGTACTTATTTTGTATGGAATAAACCCTGATACTGTGCTAGATACTGCTGTTAGAACAAAAATAAGAAAGCTCAAGGCAACTTAGATGTTGATGATAAGATTGAGCCTGTTGCTTTTGTGATAAAAGTGAATATGGTGGAAAACCCAATGACTTGGTGGGTTGATTACAGCCCACTTGTCATGCGTGTTTTGCTGGGAAGAGTTTCTCAAAGCATAAAAAAGCTGTTCATGATGAGCAATTATTTATTGGAAACTCTTTAAGTATGGAGAATATGAGGCCATGGGAAGGTGGTGCTCAAAATGACACCATGGAAAGAACTAACCTTGAACAATGTTGTTCATGCTCCCGAAATCTGTAAGAATTCAATATCCGGCTCACTGTTGAGCAAGAACGGATTTAGGTTAGTTTTTTAGTCTGATAAATTTTTGCTCTCTAAATGCAGCATGTTTGTCGAGAGCGATTATTTACATGATAGGCTTTTTAAGCTCAATGTAATGAGTGTTGTGATGAAGAATGATGAGATAATTAAAACGAGCTCTTTGGCTTATTTGCTTGAGTCTTCTAATTTATGGCGCGGTAGATTAGATTACATGAATTATAAAACCTTGCAAGGATTACCAATTTGGATTTGCTTCTGAAAATTTGAATTGATAAAAATTATAAGTGTGAGACTTGTGTGAAATTCAAATTTGCTAAGGCTCCATTTTATTCAATAGGAAAATGAAGTGAACTTCTAAATTTAATTCACACTGATATTTGTGATTTAAAGTTCATGCAAACTAGAAGTGGTAAAAAGAATTTTATTACCTTTAATTATGATTGCACAAGATATTATTACGTTTATTTGCTGATAAGTAAAGGCGAGGTCTTAGAAGCCTTTAAACTTTTTTAAAACCAAGGTTGAAAATTAACTAAACAAGAAGATTAAGGAAATAAGGAGCGATAAAGGTGGCGAACACGATTCATCATTTAATGAGTTCTGGGCTGAACATGAAATTGTCCATTAAACCATTGCTCCTTATTTAGCTCAACAAAATGGTATTACGATGCATAAGAACTGTATGTTAAAAAGACATGATGAACACTTTGTTGATAAGCTTAGGGTCACCTCAGAACTTGTAGTGGGAGTCTATATTAACAGCCAATTATATATTAAATAAAATACCCTACACGAAATTAGACAAGACACCATATGAGTTATGGAAGAGTCAAAGACCTTTCTACAAATACATGAAAATGTGGGGATCTTTTTCTAAGTGGCGATTACTCTGCCCAAATAGGTTAAGATTAGACCTAAAACTGTGGATTTCATATTCATTAGATATGCAAATAATAGTGTAGCTTATTGTTTTCTTGTGTATAAGTCAGACATTTTTAACATTTATGTCAATCCAATTATTGAATTGAGGAATACTTCTTTTTTCTAAAGACATATTTTCATAGAAGGGAACACAAGAAAATAAGACTAATAAGAGAGCCTACGAGGACATGAATAGTGATCCGTGAATGGATGAGGAGGAACAAATAAAACCTTGAAAGAGTAAACGAGCTAAAGTACTGACAACCTGTGGCCTGAATTTTCTAACATATTTGTTAGAAAATGAACCTCAAATATTTAAAGAGGCTATGTCATCTCCAGAAGCACCATTTTGGGAAGAGGCTATTAATAATGAAATAAAATCCATCATGCAAAATCACACATGGGAATTGATCGAACTTCCTCATAAGCATAAGCCATTGGGATCTAAATGGATATTTAAGAGGAAGATTAAGGCAAATGGATCTTTAGATAAGTATAAAGCTCAGCTTGTCATTAAAGGATACAAGTAAAAGAAAGGGCTAGGTTACTTCAATACATATTCACTAGTTACGAGAATAACATCCATTCAAATATTAGTAACTATAACAACTTTTAATGATCTCAAAATACATCAAATAGATGTTAAGATTGCTTTTATGAATGGAGAATTAGATAAAGAAATCTATATATAAGAACTTGAAAGGTTTGTAGTTCCAAGTCAGGAAAGGAAGATGAATAGGTTTGTTAAATCATTATATGGTTTAAAGCAAGCATCAAAACAATGGCATCAAAAATTTGAAAAAATAATGTTGTTAAATGGGTTTCACATTAATGAATGCAATAAATGTGTATAGATAAAGTATACGAATAAGAGTGAGTCATTATTTATTTATACGTAGATGATATGTTGATCTTAGGCAGTAATCATGAGATCATTAGAGCTAGAAAATCATGTTTTACTAGTAAGTTCAATATGAAATATATGCGTGTATCTGATGTGATTTTAGGAATTAAAATTTCTAAATCACAAAATGGCTTGGTATTGACTTAAGATCATTATGTGAATAAGATCCTTAAGAGGTTTAATAAGAATGATACCGATATAGCCAAAACACTTGTAGATGTAAATTTACATCTAAGGAAGAGTATTA